>VXAA01007048.1:56537-146782 GCA_013399115.1 Anseranas semipalmata
CCTCCCGCAGCACCTCGGCCTTTCCCCAGGGCTCCCTCCGCTGGGGGAGCGCCCCACTTGTCACCTTCCCTGGCTTTCAGGGCCGTCCTGCGCCGGTGCTGCAGCAGGAGACGGGGACTGAGGGAATCAGCTGCTCAATTTTTTCCCTCACCTCCCCTCAATTTTCCCCCCCCTTTTTTTTTTTCCCCCAGGCCGTGAGGGAATGGCCTGGCCCCTCCCCACACAGGCTGGGCCCCAGGCCCTGCGGAGCCAGCTTTGGGCCTGCCCGTTCACCGTGGCTCCTCAGGGGTCTGCCCCGCACCATAGCCTGGGCCTCACAGTTTTTCTTCCTCCTTCCTCAGCTCTGCACGCCGTTTGGTGGAGGAGGGTGGGTGTGCTCCACACAAAGCAGCCTGTGGTAAACAGGCCGGAGAACACCCTGAACCTCCCTGGGCCCTTCCCCATCCTGGGACGCTGAGGGAAATGGTCCCTGGCTCCCTGACCTTGGCTACAAAGCTGGCCCCAGCTGCAGCTAGGGACAGCGTCTTGGCCAGTGTGTCTGCTGGCACTTGCACAAGTCTCAGGGGAGAAGAGCTGGCCTGCCTAGCTCTTGGCAGCGTTGGAGGGTGACCTAAAGAAATTGGCAAGTGCTTATGTAAGGCAAATCTCTCAGTGATGCAGTACAGCACTACCCCTTCTTGGCAGCGAAATGTCATGTTGTTGGCACTTCCTAGCCCAGGGTAAGGAGGCCTTTCTAGAAAAACAAGGAGTATAAAAGATTACTGTTGAAGTACTGAAGAGATTCAAAGGAAGTTACTGAAAATAATGTGAATAATAGTGCTGGAAACACTACCTCAGAGAGTATGTGTAGCTAAAAGTTGCAAAATCTGTAATACTGGATGCTACAAATGTTGGCGAGACGTACCTTTGAAATGTACTGTCAATTCAGTGCAATCCTTAGAGCTAATCTGCTTTCCCGTGGTTCACTGGAAGTTCACATTTCACAAAATGAGGAATGGATACCTCAGGGCATTGCTAATGGGAAGTTGCACAGAGCTTTCACCTTTAGGAACATGGGCAAGTCAGCAGTGACAAAAAATGCAGTGCTGCAGTGCTGTTTGGTGGGCAGCTGAGGTTAGCTGGGTGGTGGTTTCAATCCAGTCCTATTTGACAAAGATTTTTATAAGGTTTAGTAGGCCAAAGAGTAAATTGCAGAAGTAGCTAAATTATACTTGCTACTGGATACAGTCATCCTAGATCGATATTTAGACATGCTACTGAGCAAACAGACACCAGTTTGCAAAACTGACTGGCATTTTTCCTGCAAGCTGAAATTTATTAGAATATATCAGATTCTTTCAACAATTTAGTTCAAATTACTGGATAGACTTTAATATAAAATGTTAGTGCAGTTTGGCTCTGAAAACTTCAGTCGCTAGAAAACCAACGGTCTTTGATATAGCCACTGTGTGTATTCAGAAACAATTCTGCCTTCTTTGCCGATGTTGAATGTTTTATAGCAGGGAGTAGTATAGAAACATGGCAGTAAAAGAGGAAGCTGAATTCCACTGCCAGCTGGCCATTATTTAAAGAATTCCTAATTCAGTGCCAATGATCAAAAACTTTCAGATTCTGGGCTGAGTTTGTAGTAGAAAATGTAATTTTGAAAGTAAGTGAATTTTGTCTAGAAATCAGAGATGATAAACATGAAGCTGTAGGAAGTGGATTTTATAAAGTCCCTTTCCAGAGCAAAACCTTGCTTGACTCATGTTGCAGCGTGATGCCTTATTTGTAGTCCCATACCAAAACTACTATATCATTATGCCTAAAAATAACGCAGAAGTGTATTGTAGGTTTATTTTTAATTTTCTGGCCAAAAAAAAAAAAATGCTTAAGTTAAGTTACTTTCATCGTTGGAATGATTTGTTTGGTTATTTTCAGAATTTACTAGTTTTCATTTCTTTATTTAAAAGTATTTAGTATATTAAAGCCCTATTCTCTGCCTCCAATAGTGTCTGAAGAAACTCTCTAAAGCTTCTTAGATGATTTATTTATAAAGTGAGGAAATCATACTTGGTTCTTGGTCAATACTACAGCCAGGAAAGTATACAGAAAGATGGCACTTATCTGTGCAGATGAGATGAGAACCAGATTCTTAGCACAGGGCATCTTCCCCATAGACAGCATGGTAGATTTTTCATCCGTGTAGAATATTGCATGATGTCTTGATGTTGGATGTCTTCTTAAGCTGAAATACATAAAAATATGCAAAATTTGAAATGTTTAAAAACTGTCATTAAATCTTTCAACTAGTTATATGTAGCTTCTTCACTTTTAGTAATGCCACTTACGCTTGAATCACCTAACCAAATTTAATCAACGTGTCAAAGATCTACCAAAACTCTCAGTTAAAAAACAGAAAAATCACACAGTGAGATTAAGAAATGTAACTTGCTCTTTAAAAGATAGATTTCCAATGTGCCTTGGATGTGCTACTTAATTGTTTTCTGTAAATCACTGCATTTTGCTTTTCTTTGCCAAGAACTATCAGAGTCATAGGCATGGAGGACCAGTTTCTTAGTCCAAGAAAAAATCAATGACCATCAAATGCTTTCTATTGCTGTTACCTTATATATACAACTTTTCTTCCAGCAGGCATAGTAGCAAATGGTAGAAATGACTATTTTTTCCTGCAGAAAACCCAAGAATGGCATCAGTGCACTGATTCTAAGGCAGTGGCATAACTCCGAAAATCTGAAAGCTTTGGTACCAAATTTAGTTCCCAATGCTTAATGCTTCTTTCTCACTTAAAAAACTCCTTGGTAATGTGCTTTCTCCCAGATCACCCTGTCAATCACTTGTCACAAACCAAGTGCTCACAGAGAAGTTCCTGAAGGCCTGACAAACAGTGCTCTATTTCACATGATATTGTGCATGGCATGTTTGTAATTCTCAGTTTTTGGTGACTGTATGCTGTGACTCTTGTTCTGAGCACTTGCATCAGTAACCATTAGCAACCAAGCCACTGGTATCCTTTGACATTATACCATAGTTACTAGATGCTATAGTTAGTATACTGAAAAAAAATGCACTTGCAAGTCCATCAAAAATCACGGAACTCTATCCCTTATTTTGCTAGGACACAGTTAAAGCAAATCTCTAAATCTGGCATCCCACAGACACACACAGTGTTGCTATTCTCGAGCTGAAAGAACTAGCAGTTCAATTCACGCTGTAGCCATAAACGGCCTCACTTAACACACCACTACCACAATGAAATACTCTGGTTTAGCCTATTTGAATCCTCCATAAATACATGCCCCTGAGGTCTTGCATGTACACAGCTTCTACTAAACCTTTGCAGGAGCCAGACTGTTGCAAAAGCTCCGTTTGCAGCAGTCCCTTCTTTCCGGCAGGGTTTTGCTATTGTGGCAAGTGTCTCTGCAGCGCGGTCGTGCAGCATGCTAGATCCTGAGGGCAGTGTGGAGCACAAGGCTTCCTCTTCCTTCCCCAAAGTTTTTCTCATCCCTCTAGCCATGCTCCTTGCAATTGCAGCACTCCTGCTCTTTGCATTTTCCGCTACGCAGCAGAAAGAGACTGATTTTTACACTTTCAAAGTTGTAAACATCAGGGGCAAACTAGTCTCCCTGGAGAAGTACAGGGGCTCGGTAAGTCTGCACGGCGGTGGGCAGCTCTCGCACTGACGGTCACTAACCAGCCGGTCCTTGCATGTCTGCGAGAACCAAGTGAGGGTGCAGAGATTGTACATTAACTTGGTGCGTGCATGCAGATAGATTCGTGTTCACGACTCTTCTTTAACTGATCTGGAGCGTTGCCTGCATGCTTGCTTTAATACCGCTCCGCAGGTCTTTGCACTCTGTAAATAAAACGTTTGCAAGTCTAGCCTCTGTGTGTGTCGGAGTCTGTTCCTTCTGCAGGCTGCTCCCTGTCTACGTGGCAGGCAGGGAATGCCTGTGTGCCTGTCCTTCATGCAGCAAGATGAATCGCACTGGATTGCGGCTATTAAACTTGAAGCACAGGAAGTTTGTACCTTTATACAGCTTACTTTTGGAGCTTATTTCTGCCTTTTTACTGCATGACTTTCAGTAAATTATTTTTACCTGAATTCCATTCCTTTTTAAAGTTCTGCATTTAAAAAAGGGATTTAATCAGTGGTTAACAGACTTCACAAATTTCACCATAATTAGTAAAAAAGTGATAAAAAAAGTGATTTATTGATAAAATATTTTAGTATCAGTGTATAGTGAAATTGTAGCAACGTCATGCTATTCCACTTGTTGATTTTTAGCATGACAGAGAACAATATGAAGAAGGGCAAGAAGACACATTTTATGATGTCTTTTAAATTTCATTTATCTATTACATTAAGGAATTCTAGACAGAGCTTACCAGTTTAAAAACAATTGCCCTGAATGTAATTTGATTTTTTTTTTCAGTGGTTTGACAATCTAAGAAAGATGTTTAGGGCCTGTGGAAGAGTGAAAAGGGAGGTTAGCACAAGGAGGGGGACACAATACTATAAAGCTCCTGTAGCCAGATTCACAAATTACAGAAGCTAAAAACAACATAAAGAACAATGTGGTCAAGTGACACATCTTAAGTGATACAGCCAGGTACTCCAAGTGCTTAGCTGCTACCCAGAAGGGCAGGCACCACTCTTCACTTTCACCCTTAGCCTCAGCTTTGTGTTTTCACGATCCTTTTCACCCTCCTGAGGTACTTCACTGAGGTTATTGAGCTTACTGGTCCACAGTGGTGGGTCACTAAAACATTTGCAGGAAGACAAGAGAAGGCCCATGGGACAGGTACATTTTCCTGAGCTAAGCAGAAAGGAATACTGGTGGATTTGATCCAAATGAGAGGCCTGAATCTTATCTGGTCAAAGTCCTCCGCCTCTTCCATTCGCAATTTAGTTAGAGGATAGAGCAGAACTGGCCCAATGCACACTTAAATATCTATATTGGAAACAACATGGAATCTATTTAATATGAAGCAATATTTGCTCTTTTTTTTTTTTTTTTTTAGGAGTTCCTTCCAAAGGCTCTGTCAATAAAACCTGTCAGTGGGGTGTGTTTTGTCTGCAGGTCATCTGCAAATCTGTCTGAATAAGCAAATATTACCTGTAGCTTTACCTTAGGGCCAGAATCCACATGGAGAAGAGTAAAGGGGGAACCCAGAGGGTTTCCACAGAGATCTGTGGGTGTTTGCCCCCTCCCTAACAAGCTGCAGAGCCTGCTCTGGTATCTCATGACTGCACCAGATTAGAGGTGGGCATCTGTATCTCCACTGGTGCTATGACAGCAGGCTGTCCTCGAGGGGTGACTGGTTTCATAAGGGAGAGCTCTAGAGCCATACCTTGGAAAAGGTAACACCATCAGTGGTTGTTCCTCCTTGATCTCTGCTAGGCCACATGGAATAGTTTATTCCAAAAAAGTGGTGACCAGCTTCTGTATGGAACAAAAAGATTTGCATTCAGAGAGCTTATCAATGTTCAGCCCAGCTGCTGGTTGAGAATGCGTATGCAGAATTTTAAACTAATTTATGACAATAAAACACCCCCTTTCTGTCATCATGTTGTCAGAGCTCAGTATTAAGGTAAACAAAGGTTAATTATAATTCCCATTTATTTCTTAAAATAAACCTGCTCAAATCTGCAGTTAGATAAGTAATGTAAAGATGTACGTTTATCATACTATTTTAAAGCAATTAAAAGAATGCAAATAGTGTATAAGTACTATGTTTGTGCTGCTGATGTTTTAAAGAAAGCGAGTCACTAGTTAGCCCCTCGAACAATAGTCTGCTAATTGCTAAACCAGCTTTTAACAGCCTTAAGCTTTCTGGCAGATGTAGAGAAAACATTTTCTTCAACTCAGTCACTCAGCTAATTTAGTTAAATAATTATTTAATTTGTAGTCAAGAAACTAACTGGGAATTGAAAAAATCAGAAAGTTTCCAGAGTAGAAAAAAAAAAAGTCTGCTAATTCTAAAAACACAAGAGCCATGCTGAGTAGAACCAATCAGTGCAACTCATGACTTGTAGGATCTTTCTTCAATAACTCATTATTAATATAAATTATTGTGTATTCAGATCATAGAGATATTTTTTTCTTACTCAGGAAAAAGTGAGACTGATTGATATTAATTCAATTTCCAGTCAAGTGCATCTTGATACAAATCACAAGTACCACTGGTTATATAGATACATATGGTTATATATATAAGAAATGTACTACTTGCAAGTCTGAAATAACAAAAATTAAGAAAAAAAATATTTTTTTTCCTGAAGTAAATATGCACAGACATAACCTGTCCTCCACTTTAATAAAATTATCAACAAGAATTGAGGGAGAACTCTCATAATTTCTTATGTTCCCATAAAATGCTAAAAGTTTGGTATACATGCTACAAAATTAGGTATGATGCTACATCTACCTGAAAGCAGAGAAAGGGAGGACTATTACAATTTAAAAAAAAAAAAAAGTGACATGGATCAAAAAGCTGGCTGTTTTACTTTGTTGTGTGAGAAGGCCATCCTCCTATGCTTTGTCCAAGCTACCATACTGATGTTGACCCATCTTAACATGATGGGTCGTGCCCCCTTAAACATGAGGGGCAAAGATGAGTGGTTGGACAACAAACAACAGGATGCAGATAAGATTCATTTTATCAGAACACCTATCTAAATCAAGAAAGCTTATATTTTATTTTGACCTCTATCAGATGTGCTGTAAGTAAGAAGCAGCAGTCTTTCCAAAAATAGGGTCTAACTGGGAGCCAGAACTCCCACCTGTCAACTGTTCCCTGCTGTATTTATACCCATCTAGATATAATAGTACCTACCTACCTGCCTGCCTGCCTACCACAGCTAAGTACAATGCACTGAGGCATAATTAAGCACTGCTAACACAGTGCTTTGGGAATCCTGAAGCAAAGGTACTATAATAATGTAAAGCATTAGGCACTATAACAATGTAAAGTATTATTTTACTATTGATAGTAATGCTAGGCACTTTGCATCATAGCTCTCTGCAAGCTGAGAATGTAGTATTACTGAATGTGTATAAGTACAGGATATAGATACTTAATTACTGTATGAAGTATTGCTATTTTTGTCCATGAAGTTAACAATTCTGAGTCGGTGTAATCGGACACTTGTAGTTGTCCTCCCATCAGCTGAATGGGGCCAATTAAGAATCTCCTGGTCTAAAAACGTGAGTATCTCCTGTCTCTGCTAAAAGATCCACAAAGGATTACTTGAAGCTGATAGCAGATTCTTAAATTTCTATGGACTTTCCTCAAGGTGATACACGGTGTAAACATTAAGTAAGCCAAGAACTGTATTTGCAATGTTAAATAAATGAGTTCAGTACTAGAATGCATGGGTTTTCTAAGGAAAGGGAAGGAAAGGATAGTGTTAACAGATAAGACAATAGCCTATACAGAATTCAGCCTAAATTAAATCGTTTTTGAAAGGTCCAGGGTGAATTGTTAGCACTGCACACTAGGTGGTGTGCTTGACTTGCACTCTCTGAGCCTAAGATGTGAGAGAAGTCAGAGGGGAGTACTGAACTTAATTTCAGTCATTAATAGTCATAAGGAGTCAAAGTACAGTCTCTTAATGAGAGCAAGAAGAGTAAGTGTTATTTATTAAAAATAAAAAACAAATCACCACATTTTATCACTTGTGGTACCAGACAGAAACACTTAAAAGATAATTTGGTAAAGGTTTTTAAACAATCATTCTATTCAGTATATAAGTTTTATCTGAAATGCTGACAGTCTGCAACAGAAATGCATCATAAAATTGTTACCTCTTTTCAAGAAAACAAACAAACAAGCAAACAAAAACGTAGTTATACAGTATATATTTAAAATTTCAAGTAGAGCTTGTAAATGTAGTCTGAATGAATGTGATGCTTTGGAAGTTAGCTAGATGGCTCCAGATAATACTTTATATGCGAGTGTATAGGGATTGCTTAGATTGTACTCCGTTGACACACTACAACACAAAGAAGATTACATCAACTTCTGTTTTATAAGATTACCTGCCTTCCAGGGAAAACCAACAGTGCCACTCAGAAACCACTTTAAATATAGCCATATACGTATACAATGCACTAAATACACAAAGTGCTAATGTTTTACATAAGAAATTATAAACACCAACTTGCCCTTAGCTTTCTCTGAACTGCTTCCTACCCCTTCAGGGATATCACCCTCTTATCCCTACCTTACCCAGATTATGAGCTTTTAGATGCCAGTTTGTGTTTTGGCCTTAAAAATGCTATATACATATAGTTATTTATTTTTCATATATTAATTATATAATTTATGTTGATGTACTCTATTCATATTTCCAACATAATCTTATATTTTGTATAAAGACTTATGCATAGGAATATGGAACAATAGTAACATTAGAATCCAAAGTTTAAATTGAGCAAAGCCAGCAGTGACAGACATGAGTACAAGGCCTAGAGTTGGAATTTTTTACTTCTTTTCTTGCCCTGCAGCTACTCGCTGTGTAACTTTGATCAGGTCAGTAAATGTGGCCAAGCTTCAGGCTTTCCTCTTGCTGCACTGGGCCCTTCAGCACTGCTGTCTCACACTGACAATAATGAAACCAACATGCCAGCTTCTATGAAACTTCCTAACTCTTGCAGGAAGATCCAATGTGAATAGCTACTGTTCTTGTACCAGTACTGGGGAATGTGGTGGCTACTTTGATTGAATTCAAACTTTTTTTTTGCAATTTAAGAATGAAGGACCAATTTCTGGGCTGATGTATAATCTGTAGAAACCCAATGAATTCAGTGTAAACCAAGTAGAATTTTGGTTCCCAAATCATAATGCTTTTTCTGCACTATGCCTGATTTTAATCTTCTGGGTGGGTAAAAACATTTTTAGCAGTATAATGTTTATATTGGCTTATTACTCTTACAGCATGGTTTGAAAAAAGAATAGAATGTAGTTATATGTGAAAGAAACCTCACCATAAACTGCGCTATTTTTATTGATAAAATCATATTGTATCTAAAAGGTCTACAACATTCAGCTTTAATCCACTCTCAAGAAAACTTTAGAGTGGGCTCTATTTATGTAGAATGAGTTGTAATTTACACTTTAGAAATTCATAATAGTAACAAAACCCATAAGTCTAAAAATAAATTCTAGAAATTATTTAAGGATAAAATATCTCAAAATCAATGGAAAGCTCTTCATGGCCTTGAGAAACTGTTAATATGTGTCAGCTCAGGGTTAGATCACTTAATTTCCCCCAACAAATTCTTGGCACAATCTGTTCTACCATGTAGTCCTTACATGTGCCTCTATTTCCACATGGTGCTCATCTGCATTTGGCATCTTCCTCTTTGCTGGATCTGCACAGGCAGATACATGCCTCATGGTAGTGTCTGACTGACATGATGCACACAACATCAAAGATGGTCAGCTACAGGAATAACTCTTCTAAAGGATAGTGGGCACATTCTTCACTGCTTGGAATCTGTAATTGGGGCAGTAAACCATTATGCAAAATATATTGCCATTTCATCACAAATTAGTAGACTTATTCTAGACATGGTGTGAAATTTTACAGTCCATACAGCATAGACCAACCTAAAATCCTGTAATTGCTTCTATTAACTTCTAGGTCAAGACATCTACACTAACAATGATAAATGGATCAGCCAGTTCTGTATGAGTACTAAATTCTTTACAAGGAAAGATGCTGCACAACAAATGCTGTACAACAGATAAATGGACAATAAAAAAAAAAACCAAAAAACACATTAATCTGCAGGTTTCTTTCAGGCAACTCAGCACACCTCAGCTGGATGGTCATTTCTTAAATATGCTTAGAAACTGTCCAAAAGGCAGAACAGAGACATGCAGGTTCTCTGTAAACTGGGAGTTAAGATAACAGTTCCTTGATTATCTTCATGGTTGCCCATGATTTCATAATTCATAAAAGAAATATTAAAAATAAATAAATCTTCCAATAGTGAACAGAACTCAATGAAACTTCAAACATGAGTGTTCAGTCACAGTTCTGCAGACATCCTCATTTTTTGAAAATAATCTGTATCCCTGCCTACCTGTTGGAAAACTGACATGTACAGCATATTTCTTAATCTCTCCTGTTCTTCAGGTGTCATTAGTTGTCAACGTTGCAAGTGAGTGTGGGTTTACAGATAGCCACTACAAGGCCTTACAACAGCTACAGAAGGACCTCGGCCCATATCATTTCAATGTGCTGGCGTTCCCATGCAATCAGTTTGGGCAGCAAGAACCAGACACTAACAAAGAAATCGAGAGCTTTGCGCGAAAGACTTATGGTGCCTCCTTTCCTATGTTCAGCAAAATTGCAGTCAGTGGAGCTGGTGCAATTCCTGCCTTCAAGTACTTAATTGGTGAGTAACCTGGACCACTGGAGGGTTATTTCCCCAGCATAGAATTTCTCGGACACAGGATACCATCTGATTGAAAAAGGGTACCTGTAAGTGTGTTCACAGAATTGTCAGGAGAGGTCAAAAGTCATCTAGTCCATCCTCCTGCACAAGGCAGGATTTCTGTCTATGCTACCGTGACAGGTTTGTTTAGCCTTTTAAACAGATCTCAATGGATGAAGACCCTACAATAACAAATGCCCTGTAAAGCTAGTCTAATAAACTTCTACATGGAATACAGGTCTTGAAATATTCTCCTGTATGCATACAACACCTGATCTTCATTTTTCCACTTTGTAATCTTGTAAGTGTTTCTCCTGTGACACAAATGCTGCAGGTTGGATTTATAAGATCCATCTGAAGAGCTTTAGGATAAGCGGAAGCAAAATGTTTGCATAATTTACTTCTTCAATCAAAAAGTGAAACCAGGCACTAAGAGATGACCTTGAATACTCCCTTCCTCATTCCTTATCAATCGTTGGAATAGCCTTACCGTACAGTTCTCCCAGTTCTAATCTGCATTATAGCTAGCACTGAGACCTGAAGAGGTTTTGCTGTTCTTAGCAGACAGCTAACAAAATACACCGTAAAGCAGAATATTCTCTGTCAAGGATCTACTTTTCATGCACTGAATGAATGCTCTAAATACCATTTAAATGCCAAACTAAAATGACAACCTTTATCCAATGTGAAAGGAGTATCTTCCAGGAATGATATAGAATAAAGACCAATATGACATGGTAGTATATGAGCTGCACTCTGCAAGAACCATGCTGCTTTTTATTCTCTCCAGCACCACAGTGTTTTCTCAGATTCCGCTGAATTTAAAGGAGTGCTGCTAGTACTATTTTTGGCTACCCAAAGCACTCCTCCTTCCAGGTGTCCATTGTAGATCTTTGTGCTAGCCAAAACTCCCTTAATCCTCTTTGTGTCCTTCCGTTTCTGTTTTTTGCAGTGGGGTTGTCATTGCAGACATGTGACACGAAACTTGCATACCTTTTCTTTCCCTGCTGGTCCACATGCAAAGGGAAGCTGCTGGAGGCTGTGTATTTACTGTAGCATAATGACCAGACAGGCAACAGTGTAGGTCTGCCTGTGTCTTGATAATACTTTGAAATATGTTTTGATTCCATATGAGATTTTGCCCAATGTATTATCAATGGAAACAGCTGCTAATTTGTCTGTAGGGTGCCATTAGTCCTATTGTGGAATGAGACCACTTGTGCCATTAGTGGGATGAGACCCTTGGTCTGATTGAAAATCCTGAAACTTTTGTTAGTTATGTAAAAGAATAGTAAAGGATAAGAACGTGAAGTGAAATGAATACACAGTCATGGAAAGAAAAACAATAGTATAGCAAGATTAGGAGGAAACCTCCTGGAACAGTTTACTTTGTTTCTTCATGTAGCATTTCTGGAAACATTGTTCTGAAGCACATGATACTTGTTGCTTTTGGAGGAAACATTCTGAATAAGCAAACAGCTTATCAGTCCTGGTGCAGCTATTTTTTTACCCCAAATTCTATTTCCCTATCAATGTTCAGTTGTTTCAGATTATTCGTATAGTACAGACACACGTGCACATACACACACAGGGACTATAGTCCTTTCTCCTGTCTGTCTGTCTGTCTCAAGCTTGACTGTTTCCATCATTCTCCAGGGGACTACTGTCTAGTTAAATCTCCCTGTCAGAAAATTCATCTTAATATGCACACTGAACTCCCTCTTAATGTTACATTCCTTCTTCCTCTGAGATGGTAATCATCAGATTGGCACAAACAAATGTCAGGAACTGGCTAACGTTCTTTTCTTTTCCTTTTCCTTTTCCTTTTCCTTTTTCTTTTTCTTTTTCTTTTCCCTTTTCTTTCCCTTCCTTTCCTTTCCTTTTTTTCCGCTGTAGAATCTACAGGAGAAGAACCAACCTGGAACTTCTGGAAATACCTGGTGGACCCCAATGGGAAAGTTGTAAAGGCCTGGGACTCTACTGTCTCTGTTGAAGAAATAAGACCTTACATTACAGAACTTGTAAGGAAAATCATCCTGAAGAAAAAAGATGAATTATGACTTTCTAAAATCCCAGCATCCCAATTACATCCTTATTGAAAATTAGGACTGGACTTTGTCTTTTCACATTCCAAAAGAGGGAATATGGGGAAAGGAAAACATGACCAGTGAAATCTATATTCACCATCCTCAGAATGTAGAAAACAGCAAAAAGTAATTTAAATTCAAAAGTAATTTAAAATTATCTATCTTCAACTGAATTCTATTTGACCTTTCCGAGAAAGAAGGCCTCATCAGCAATTGTTTCTTTCCCAATCCAAATTATTGACTGTTGATAACACAACAGGAAGTCAGTTAATGTATCTCCAGGAAAAAGGCTTAGAATAATAAGAATTTCCCAACTGGGATCTGAATGAAAAAATAAAAAGTGCATGATTGACTTAAGGCAGGTACTAAGGAGAAAGCCAAAACAGATACCTTCAAACCAGGCAGACTTGCATAAGCATATGTTTTTCAAAAGTTTGTGTTTTTCCAAAGTCCGGTATGTTTACCAAAGTCAAACACATTTAATTTCATCTGCCTGGAAGTCAGTTGTTAAGAGTATGAGGAAAACACATCTATAGAACTTAAACAAAAGAAATATGAAAACAAACTCCGAAAAAAAAATCTCCAAAAGCTATAAGATCTCTGCATTTTTTCATCCAGTAAAGATTATCAGATGATATTTAAATAGCCATTTGAACATCTGTAGGATCAGAGCCTGTATGAAATGGCTTTTGCTTTCTTCTAGTAGCATTTTGGCTTAGAAGACTTACTCTCACCTACTACAATTGAAGTTATTTTTCAATTTATGATACCATCTGACTTTGCTTCATGGGCAGACAAACATTAGAGAATCAACATTTTTCGATGGAAATCATTTTTGAAATGTTTGATTGTTGCAAATGTTACATTATTTAGTGTTCCATTAATGTTACAATTGTTTAATGGTACCCTTTTCAAATGTTGCACTCAGGCATCTGCTCAGACTTCAGACTGCAGAACTTCTTAGCTCATACTAAAATAATAACACTAACAGTTGCAGCTTCATTGTTCTTTGACAGAAACCCTTTGAAAATCTTGTCAGCAAGAACTCTTTTTATCTCAATAAAAACACAATATACAGGTCCCCTGCTTTTAACCCCAGGAAGAATCTAGTCTCGTCCAATGGCAGTGTTATTGAC
This sequence comes from Anseranas semipalmata, assembly GCA_013399115.1. Lineage (NCBI taxonomy): Eukaryota > Metazoa > Chordata > Aves > Anseriformes > Anseranatidae > Anseranas > Anseranas semipalmata. Next base: position 70,212 of record VXAA01007048.1, read on the forward strand.
AAGTGAAAGCTTTTTTGGTGCTTCGTAATGCTTTTTAAAGTAGTACAAACAATATTTGTCCATATAGTTGTCAGGGCCCAAGTGCATAAATAAGCCTTAATTGCTCTGACCACAGTATGAACTTATTCCAACCCATCGCTGTCATTACAGCTCTTTAGCAACCAAACAGGCTCCGGCTGAAATCAAAGAGGAGAATTATGGCATGCACTGGCTTGCAGAAAAAGAGGGCAAAGAAGAGTACTGAAGAATTATTGGAAATAAAAGAGCTCATCCTAGAGTACATTATAGTTCCCATGCTTGAGCAGCTGCTCTCTCCTGAGGTCTTGGACACATTTTGTGGACCAGCCCAAGGAAATAAAAGCGAGAGATACTTTAGGATTTGAAGAAAGGCCCTGAGGGGCAGAGATTGTACTGTACAAAGCAAGCTTTGCCTAAAAGAAATTGAGAGCAAGTGTTTTTAGTTAAAAAAAAAAAAAGAGGAGAAAAAAAGGAAGAATTAACAGAAGTACAAAAGCAGAGGGAGAGGTCAAGTAAGACGGGAGAAATGAGAAGGAAATGAAAAGACAGTTTGCAGTCAAAGACTCTTTGGGACAAATAGGAGATGGAAATGTTCAGGTCATATTGAAACTAATGAGTATGTTCCAAGCTATATCAGCTACTTCTCACTTGGAGTGTAACTTAAAAGTGCAGGAAATCAGTGCTAGTGGCAGTGAATATGTCTGTATTTTCCTCTGATGGAGAGAAAAGTGGACTCTACAGTCCATTCAGTCATTTAGTCTATTCTTATATGAATCACTCTAAGATAACTGGTACAAAGGAAAGTCACAAAGAAAGCAGAATCAGACCCAACTGATCCTGTGCTGGGACAGAGAATCCAACTACTCGAAAAGGAGGTCTTTTATGACTCTATTGACTGTTTATCTTTTCTCTGGCCATTGATGCTAATGCAATGCCCCAACATGTTCTTAGCAGGTGCTGTAGGGCTCAAAATATTCTCTGTAGAAAGTATGTTTCTATTTTATAACTGAAGCCCTGATGAGCCCAGACCATGCTTTGCAAGACATTTTAAGCACTCTCTATTTCAATTTAGGGTGTGCAACTTCAAACAGAACTCTGGATTTACGTAGATATCATCTTGCATTCTCTATTAGACAAATAGTTAAAGTCTAAAGAGATATAATGGCAATGATCAGTTGGAAAGGGTTCATACGACATGGACAAATATTGTTTGTGCTGCTTTTAAAGGCATTATGAAGCACAAAAAAAGCTTTCACTCATCAATAATACTGCAATTGGACAAGACTAGATTCTTCTTAAAGCATCCTGGGGTTAAGAGCAGGGGACCTGTACATTGTTGTTTTGTTGAGATAAAAAGAATTCTTGCTGTCAAGATTTTCAAAGGGTTTCTGTCAAAGAACAATGAAGCTGCAACTGTTAGTGTTATTATTTTAGTATGAGCTAAGAAGTTCTGCAGTCTGAAGTCTGAGCAGATGCCTGAGTGCTATGAATAACTTAATAATGATGACTATTGGAGTTGGTTTTCTTCTTAACAGTTTGGCAATTTAAAGGGAATTAGGTAAGTATTACATATGCAAGCTTTGAAATTTGAACAGGCACATGATTTTTAAGCACACGAATACCCTCTCTGAAGTTAACAGAAACATTTTCATGATTAAATTAAACATGTATATATTCCATCCGTTGTCACACTGGAATCATAGCCTGCAGAACAAATTCTTTGGTCTTTTAATGAAAGTTACAGAGGAAAAGTAAATATTCTTGGTTGCAGATTAATTCACATCTAGTTATGTTATAAGTTCTTCATGACTATCTGCTCAGAAAACTTGCAAATTAAATTGCACTGGCATGTATTTGTCTGTTGAGACTATATTGGGTCATACAGAGATCAGAAATGACTTTTTTTGACTCACGAGTTCCAACACAGTTTGAATCTGACAGAGATCTTCCCTAAAGCAAGTCCTGAAAACCGTAAAACAGCACTGAATATATAGCATGAGACTATCTGCTTTGCAGCTTGTCTGCTTTGCAGAGAAAATATTAGTGTGCCGTAACAGATGAGCACAAATATGCATGGAGGGTGATTATCTTGATCACCTAAGACCTGATCTCTTACAGTTTGCAAATTTGAAGGTGTAAACTCTTGGTATGTTGATTTAAATGATAAACTAAGCACCTGGACACATGACTGTGTGCTGTCATGTGCCCCCCATGGCATGCCAGAGGAGATATAAATCATTTAAAAGCCTAACTATGAGTTTAAAACCAGTCAGGACACTTTCAAACTTTCAGAATTTTGTCTCATAAAGAACGGAAAATCAGACCTGCATATATCCAAAACTGTTTTGAAATGAAATATGTCACATTGAAATAAAACAATTGAATGGAGCAATAGGGAGGGGTTTAAACCCTCTTGTTTTGACATTATAAAGACAATAAAACCAAACAGCCTTGTTATTCTTACATCCATCTCTGGTATTTTAGTTATATGCTAGTGATGTTTCACTCAAGCTTCTTTTGTGATTCTGGTCTGAAATGTCAGTAGCGAATCAAACATAATTTCTCTCTCCTGGATGGTATTCAGTTCATTGTTTTAAACACATCAGCATCTGGTTCAACAAATAGCTGACCACAATCAGTACTTTCAGAAGACTGGATATCCATATGATTAAGCAAAACAAATTTTATGCTACCTTCAATTCTTAGATCAACCAAATATGTCCTATACACATGTAAATGTATACTGCAGCTATTCATAGAGCCAAATGAAACTTAACAATCTTACCTCTGACTCATTCACAGAAAGAGTTGAGTAAGCAGAGAAATCAGGTATTCTCTGTGACATGATATTAATAGATTCTGGAGTAAAAACATCACTGACAAAACAGAAAGCAGTTTACAAACACTTTGATGGAAGAGGTACTGAAAGTGCAAAGAGATTTGAGAACTAATTCTGAACCATATCAAAGCTCCACAGCAGAGACATACACAAAACAGAAGGAAATACCTGAGCTACACCTGAAAGTTTGCCATTCAGTGGCAGTGACTCCGTAATCTAGTTATAAATAGCCAACGCTCCCACCTAGCCAGCTCACAAACATAGTACTGCCTACAACGTAGGATCAGAAATAAAAAAACCTTAGCTCTACTTTTCATCTTTTACATCTTTTATGCCAGCTCTGCAGCAGCTAGGTATAGGCAACAGTGGGGATCTGTCTAGTGAAGTGAGCCCTAAGTAACTCTCCATTCTTAGCCTAGAAAACCTGACCCAAGCTGTCAATCTACAGACCTAAGAGATAAGGCATGCTCGTTTATCTCAGAGCATTGCAAGATATCTGCTTGACAAGAAGATCTTCTAAACTAATTCCAGAAAATGAGAACAGTTGGAGGATCATTGTATTTTAAGTAAGCAGAGTTGTATTCTGAAAGGTAGGTACACCATGAAAGTTTTTGAGATGCTGCTGCTTATGTAGATTCTTTTCCCTCCACTCAGAAATAATGGCATCAACAGTGTCAGGGTCAGATTCTTTCCTAAGCAGTAATTGATGGAACCACAATAGTAAAAGGAAATAACAGTATTCTACAACAATAGAAAAGACTGAAATACAGCTTCTAGAAGAACAAACTTCTGTAATACCTGCTATATAAATTCAGTTCTGTGGAACACAACAGACAAAAATTAGCGAAATCCTAGCTTCAGGGAGCTGCAGTTTTAGTTTCCTTAAGTGAAAGATGCAGTGAGAAAGCTACTATTGTATTATATAAAATAGTCCTACACCTTTTTTTCCCTCTCCTAAAAGCATTGCTGTTTCATCATAATTAAGTGCATTCATCTGAATTATAAACCATTATATTTTTATTTAGCAAGCAGGTGAACCCAACAACAATATATGAAGAAAAGCTGTAGATGAAAATGTCCATAATCCACAAATTGTTTGTCTGTCTTCTAAAAAAAGACACAATAGTCAAACTATTCTTGTAATTAAAGTGCTCGCTGACTTCCCAGTTTAAATTACAAATCAGGTTTTCTAACCTTTAATTAGAGTTACACTACTCATTCTGATTTGTTACTAATTCTATATTGAAAATACTAGTTATTTTATTACTGATACTTTACTGCCCTCCCAAAGGACTACTAACCACTAGGTAGTGAAATGCTTTCCTATCATACAAGCATTTTACATTTTTTGAAGTCTCTTCCAAATCAGGACAGAATATAAATATTTTAAGTTTTCAAGCAGAAGTAACCCCCCAAATTGTCAGTTTGGTTAAGCTGAAGCATTTTGTTTGGGTAAAATCAATGAGATATGTTTCAAAGTTGATATTCAAATTTTCAATCTTTTTTTATAGAGATAAAATATTATAAGAGAAAATTATTTTGAACCATGAAATAGAATCTAAATGCCAATATAGAAAGCTCTGATGACTTTAAAGCTTAAAAATTGATACGGTGAATTTTGTCAAAACAGGTATTTTCCAGCCTGTGGAACAGCTTGGTTAAAAAAAAATTGCCCATTTCTAATAACAAAATTTTCTTTTGAAAAGGTCTTGCTAACTTTAGAGGCTGCCAATCTATTCAGCAAAGAGCTATGCTGAAGTGAAGAGGAATAAATCACTGAGTAAAATTGCAAGATCAAGCCTCTAAATTATATGAATCACTTAGTCTTATTGAATACCGGGAATTGCAAGACACCAATCGTAGTTGTTAACTGCACGCACAGTAGATGTATTTGTCAAGCCTGAGATTATGAAACTGGGAACCAAGAGTTCATAGAACCAGTTCCAGAATCCAAAATATTTCTGAAAACCCACTTAAAAAATAATGTAACATGAATAATCCATGCAATAAATATGTAACAATATAATTTTGATAACTTTAATAGAAAAAAAAAGAACATAATACAGATTTATATATATATATATATTTAAGAGGCTAAGAGAATATTAGTAGATGGCCAGCTGATATGGGATAAATCTTTCCCAAGTGTCAGGTGTGTAGTTGTATGCAACAAAAAGATATCATTGCGTATGCAGATAGAAAGTTCGGGGTAAATTATTACAATGCCTGAGGAAGATTACAGAGCAGAGACATTCTTTTGTTATCAGTCACTAATAAAAAGCAAGTAATTAAATTAAAAAAAAAAAAATTTATGAATAAAAAATGAAAAGCAATAGCATCATAGAATCATTTAGGCTGGAAAAGACCTCTAAGATCACCAAGTCCAACCATTAATCCAATAATTACTGCAAGTATTAGTACAGTCCAATAAATACTGCAAGTTAGTCCAATAATTACTGCAAGTATGGAATTGGATGCATAATCGTCTACTTGCTAGAAACAAGCATGTGAATTTCCACATCAGGCTGGAAATTTCTCCGCCCTGTGACTACTTAATCTGGTCTGATTTAGTTCTCTGTCAATTCTACCTGTGAACATAAAAAGTTCATTGCTTTTCTAGTCTTTCACCTCTGACCATTTATTTTGATTCTTTTCCTGATGTTTCTTTCTGACCTAACTTAAATTGAAAGCCTCAGTTTACAAAGTATCACAACACCTATTAAATTCTATTTTTAAACTGACTTTTAGTAGGTTAAAACACAATAGATGAAAGGAGGAAAGGGGTCCAATGGAAGGTGTAATAATTTGAAGCCATTCCTATTCTGTCTTTCTTCTAGTTTACTTCATAACCAATATTCATCTTCTCCCTTTCTCTAGTAACAGTAGGACAACAGAGGATAAGAGATGTTTAAGATGCTTCTGTTGGCAGTGTTTTGAACAAGAATGTATGTCTCTATACAGGATGGAAGAGGATCATTCTAGTTTGGTTCCAGGAGTAGTGGTAAATAGATTTTAGCACAATGGACTACACTCACTTGGTGGAATCAGTCTGACTTGGCTCTCAAAGAATGCTCTTCCCATGCTTTTGCACCAGCCTTACCCTCCACCTCTACTTCTCATAGAAAAAGCATTCCACCGATGTAGCCAAAATTCAGTTGGCCAGGATCAAGGCAAAACAATTTCTCATGAATCTGTCCTAAGATATGCTCTTCCTTAAGTTCCATACCAGATACGTGAGCTCCATAATTGCTACAGATGACAACAGCAACAAACAAAAATGACCTTAGTTTACTGTGCATCCCCATTTTTCAGTAAATACTTGTCTCTGTTTATTTTATATCCTTCAAAATGTCATTTCTAAGCACTTTAATATTTATTGAAAATCCCCCTGAAGAATCCTGGTTTAAAATAATACCTAGTAGGCCAAAATGCATCTGGTCCTACCAAATAATCTATACTCTGACCTCCCTGTTGGAAACTCACTCTCTGTCAAACACACCTGCGATTTTCTTCTTCCTTCCCAAAGCATTATGTATACACTAAAACACTGCAGGTGAAAAAGCTGCTGCAGATTTCTGTATCATGTGATGTCCTAACCAGGCACTGTTGGTGTTGGACTTTGATTCTTGCACTGTAAATGTCTCCTTTCTGATACTAAGCATGTGAATTAATCAGTATATGATCTGATTTTCCTCTCAGTTAATAGAGATGATAGCACTACACAAAATAGTTCTAAGTTAATTTGTGAGTGCATGAAATAACATCCCACATGGAGGCTGGTGCTCCAAAAATGCAATATAATATGAACAGAAGTCATAAACAAAGAAACAACCAGCGCTATTTTATTAGCAATAGCTACACAGATGTGTTGGAAGGGCCAAGTGCCTAGTATCTGTAGAGATTTGGCCTTTTTTGTGTATTACAACAGCCAGTTACAGACCTACTCTTCACACAGCTCTTTCCCATCAAATGGCAGAAATGCAGGAAATCAGCTGTTTTTGGGAACCAACATCATTTTGAGCCTAAGCAACTGACAAATAACAAAGTAAAAACCGTTTGAAAAACATGTAGTTATTTGTGCTTCTAGCACCTTGCTATCAACATAGCTTAGTTAGCAATCTTAGTTTGTATACTTTAGTAGCTTACAAAATAAGTTAAAAAAAAAAAAACTCAATATTTATACAAACTCTTATAATTACTATTCCACTTACTGGTCCCCTTTCCTGTTCACATTAATTATCTGTTTTGAATAGTAGGATGATGTCTCTGAGATGAGCTAGTAACTCAACAAAAAGTGACTTCATGGTGGGGGACTCACTTTGTTACCACTCTTCAAAATACATTTCAGCTCTTGATTTATGAGCCGAATGGTTTACTTTCTACAAGGAGCAAGCTGGCAGCAGTAAAACATCCATTATTTCCAGAAAAACAATGAATACTCAGTACTCTCCTACCTGTCAGGCCAGCTTTGCTTTTGGCATAGGCTTACAGCAGTCAACCTGTACACTTTTTATGTCTCTTTCTTCCACATTCTTATGTGGATGATGACTGCTTTTAAAGTTATTATAATAATTGGTACAAGATTTAAATACAAGCAGTGAAACAACTGCATTATTTTGAAAGAAAACCCACAAAGTTCTTTAACACTTATAGGCATATATTTCCATAGTGCTGATATGATCTCATTCACATTCTGCCCCCCCAAAAAAGGAGAATTCCAGAGATAAGGGCTACTTTTGTACTATAGTTAGGCTTTCAAAATTGCTACACCCAAGAGATAATGTGGAAAGCTTTAAAGGAGGATTACCATTTATGTTTGGCCTTATATAAGATTCTGGTTTCAATTGTATATACAAGCACGATTCTTCCATGTCCTTTTTTTTTTTTTNTTTTTTTTTTTTTTTTTTTTTTTTTTAAAAGTCTTTGGGTCTTCTGAGAACAAATTGCAGTAATGTAAAACATTATAGATTTCCTATAGGCGATATTCTGAAACAGAAGAGATATTAGAATCTAGAGTGGGAGCTGCTAATGTAAAAATGTCTAGTGTGATCAGAATTCTGAATTTTAGACCTATAATGAGATAAAAAATTCAAATTTCCTTTGGAGTAGGGAGCTCAGTGCTTCTGTCTCAGACTGAACCTTTTGAATGTGAAATTTAAAATGCAATTAAATTATAAAATAGCAACCAGTGAAGCAAATAAAAACAAAATTGAAATTCCATCCTCTTTTATTCTTACCTTTCTTTACTTTGGTACAAATGCTGACTTAAAGTCAACAGTAAATCAAGCCTGCAGAATCACCCAAGCTGCCTGATTTCATCACATTCGTATACATGTACTCACAGCTAACACAGTTGTTGCACTGGCTCTGAAGCATAAAGGCTTTGTGTCACACATAAGTTTACAAAGATGTATATAGGCATGATGGAAGCAGTCCCCAATAACTAAACCAGATAATTTGGAAAATGTCTGTGTGCTGCTTAAGAGAACTTATTAATGTGAAATGAATCAGCTAGGACTGCTAGCAAACATCCATTATCAAAACTGATACAGTGATATTGTCAATCTATTTTGTAGCCTTCTTCCACTGACTATATGACTTAATTGGCTGTATACAACACTCTGTTCACAGGCTGTGGTTTTCATGAATCAATCCAGAATTCACATTTGAAGACAAGTCTTGCAGTGCTGTCATCACCTGAGGATCCCTTGCTCTTTACAATTCAGATTATGTAATTATTGCTCAACACCAACCATGCATCTTACCTTGGCTGCTGCAAGACAGCCTTCATAAATTTACACTATTTGGACAGTTTTTCTGTGAACAATTAAGACTTGACACTTAGTCCAGTAAGATGGATTCTTAGTTATGCCATTAGAAAAGCAATTTCTTGGCGGATCCTTTTGTTAACCTTCAAATCCTTCCCCAGGTGTGGAAAAAAAAAAAAAAAAGAGGGAAAGGAAGAGGGAAAGAAAAACAACCCCAAACTATTGTCCTTTTAATTGCAGAATGTGTTTTTTTTTTTATTTGTTTGAGAAATGTGCCTTATTCTAAGTTTATTCCATACCAAATGTTACACGGTTCAAAATATAAGTACTTGTAGGTAGAAGAAAGACAACAAGAATGTTTGCTACTGATGCAGGAACTGTAGTAATAATAAGGAATAGTAAAGTGGAACACTTTTAGTCAAGGATGGTAATGACTATATTCTGTTCCTGAGACTCATGGAAACTTCACAGCAACAAGAAAAAGGGCTTGATATTGATGTTATAGAGGAAGCAACTAAGCACATGGGTGACACCATTTTCCAAAAGCATGTAACAAGGGAATGAAAAGCAAAGAACAGAACTGACATCATCTGATTCCAATTTTGTACAGATATATCAACTGTAGTTAATCAAAACAAGAGAAAGCAAGTCATGTCACGTAAAAGCTGATTGATTTGGCAGCAGTTAGAGTGACAAAAAGAAGGCAACAGAAAAATGAAGTAGCTACATTTCCTTCCACAAGACAAACAGCAGTGCTACTGTAAATTAAGATAACTTAGCTTGCTTTTGCTTTGACTATGTCTGTTGAGATGTTCATCACGTCTGTGACAGTGAGCTGCACTGATACAGTCTACTTCAGCAGCAATACAGAAACAATTCCTGTCAAAATGCCTGGTGCAAATTCTAGGTATAGAAGAACGATGTATGTCATAGACTTCACTAGAGGTATATTGGCTTTGTCTGGGCTGGAAGAGACACTCTATCTGATATCATATTAGTGAACATACTAAATCGTATCTTACTCCTTGCTAAAGGACCACACATCTTCTCCGATTAGTAACTCCAATGAAAAAGTTATGAAGATATGCCCTACATTACTTTTCAGGCTTTGGACCTTTTAGTATGGCACTTTCCGAAACTATTCCTCTTCTCATTTCCTCTGAAAAGGAAATGTTTAAGTGTCTTTTTCCTTTTTCTTTTTTAAACATAAGTCAAAAAACCCTTCCTGAGAAAATACTGGCGGTATGTACTGCTAAAATATTTGAATTCCAGGAAAGTAGACAAGGCCTCATGTGGAAGATCCCTATTCCTTTGATATCTCACACTAGCCAGGAAAGAATGTGGGCAACTAAAAGCTGAAGCATATGTTGGAATTTGGCACTTGCTCATCAACTTCTTCCAGGCACTGACTGAAATGGATCCCAAACAGACAGATGATAAAAATTGATTAAGAAGTGTTCTGTTGAAAAGCCAATTTCTTACCTTTTCTTGACCCATGTATCTGCCATAGTTGAAATATATGAACTAGTATTAACATTTGACAATCAGGAATGAAAAAGGGCAGCACAACGTACAAAATAAAAGGACTGTGTGAAAGAAGACAGTAGAGATCCTATTTCTCCACAAAGAAGGTGACAGAAATACTTTACTCAGGAAAAAATAGAGAAATTGCCCCCCAAGTTTCAGACAGCTTCTGTCAAATCTTTTCTTCTCAGACTGAAAGGAAGTCACTTTGACCGGTGCTGGAGAAAAGCTGATAAAAGGGATACTAGCCTGTTTGTACTGTGTGTGGCTACACTAGACTCAGAGCACAAAAATTAGCTTTCAACCCTAGAGGCAGGGCACAAAGCCCAGAAGCAAAACATTTAAGGCAAAAATGAAGAAAAAAGCAAAAGTTAGATTGATGACCAAATGTCAAAACAAGGATGACACTTGAAGATGACAAGTAGAGGACACAAGGCAGCCAAAGATTCCAGGGGATCCCTGGAGGACCTCTGTCAGGTGTCCGAGACAGAAATCAGGACTGGCTTCTCATCCACACAACGCTTCTCACCAAACTTTATTGTTTGGACTGTGGATGCTTGTTATGTCAGTGCCTTGAAAAATTTCATAAGGAAGAACCAACCTAAAAGTCTTGAAAACTGAAGTCTCATGTATCCTCAAGACAGCATAGTATGAATGGTGCCTTCCAATATCTTGCTAACAGACCTCATCCAGGACTTGGAGAAAATGAACTAAGATGAGTTTTGAGCTTTTTGGCACATGACCTTTTTGATCTGTATGTACAAACACTCCCAAGAGAACCAAAATGGGAAGTGATTCCCAGAAAACTAGTGAGAGGCTAAAACCAATTCATTTTGGAAGCATCTGATGTGACTGAATATGTCATGTATGAAGTTCTAGTATTTATCTACTGCTCATTCTCTGTGTCACCAATCAAACTGGACCATCTTAAGAAGGTGTTGCAGCTTATTTCTTTTCTTTCTCAGAAAAGAGCATTCCATATTGAAGGCGTGTGAGCACTCCTCATCCAAACCAACACCAAACCAGCTGACATTTTAAAGAGCATTCTTCAGCTATTCAAATTAAGAGGGCAAGTTTTGTACTGAGACAGCGCTGAATCATGCTTAGGCTGTTTCATCAACTGTTTTAGATGGACAGTAATATCTATGAGACAGGTAGGATGAACAGATATAATAGATCTTGATACTCCATCCAATTTCTAAGAGAACATCTGATTACTGACTAAGGCTAACAGGTTAAATGAATCATTCATCTGAGGTGTAACTAGTGACCATTTCACCAAACGAGGACTCACGAGGTGGAGACCTGACCAATAGCTCACGTGGCACAGCTTCAAAAGGCCTAGTCTATCACTCAGAGCAATTCCACCCATTATAGCTCTGTAGTAATCAGGTGCTCTGATGGGGAGGGACACATAAGAGGTAACAATCACATGCCTCAGTTGCGTATTATTATTATATTGAGTGGTACCCAGTGACAGGACAAGAGGCAATGGGCACAAACTGGAACACAGGAGTTTCCATCTGAACATCAGGAAACACTTTTTTTACCGTGTGGGTGACTGAGCACTGGCAGAGGTTGCACAGAGAAGTTGTGGAGATCTTGCAAAGCTGCCTGGACATGGTTTGGGTCAAACTGCTCTAGGTGGCCCTGCTTGAGCAGGAGGGTTGGACCAGATGACCTCCACCAGAGGTCCCTTCCAACCTCAGCCATCCTGTGATTAACAACTATTGTGAAAATGTAATTGATTTTGTAGAGTCAAGACCTGTAGAGTGTCTTGAAGACATACAAAACAAAAAAAGAACATACTTTTCATCTTTCCTTTGAATTATCAGCTGATGTTGGACAACTGCTCCTTAACCCTACAACCAAAGTGAAAAGGGATTTGAAACTGAATATGGCTTTCTAGCTTCAGCCAAATGTAGAAGGGCTATGGAAATTCTCTTTACATCATCCCAAAATCAAGGAGTATTCCAAAAGATGGAAAACAAACTCACCTTCAGCCCCAGAAGAGAGGAATAAAAATGAGCTTTAGCAGCTAGGAAATAAAACTGAACTGTCAAGAAAAAAATTGTTAAGAAAGGCATGTCATTGCTTGTGACTAACACAATGACACTATCAGAAGTGAAAAGTCCAAATTCCCATCTTCCTGTAATTATACGTAATACATGAACCAAGAAGGAATACACTACTTGACTTCTTTCCCGTCAAATTTAGAGCACTGTCATCAACAGTGAGGTTGAACTGACACATATTATGATTCTGATTGCTTATGTAATTTTGCAGTATCTTGACTTTTTTAAAATCAGAACACTTTTAAAATGCATTTTAAATGCAGAGGAAACATGCATTCCAGATGTCAGCCAAGTACAGACAGAAAAGTTCCCTCTCCAGGGTTATTAATAATATTTTTGCATGTTAATAAAATGCTGTTGTAGTAATTGGAAGCAATACTTTGAACTTTTTTATAATTCTCTGCTCAAAGGTCTCACGCATTTTATGAATAATAAGTATGTCTCCTCAGCTTTCCTACCAGAAGAAAAATGACTGAGACTTGCAATAGACATTTCTGCCTCCAGAGTCAGGTATGAGAGACAGGTAGGTAATGAAATATTCTGATATCTGCAAAATAGATAAATATCCCATTCCCTCATTTCACAGGACACTGGAAAAATTAATATCTGTGAAGCAGTCATAACTATTAGAACAAAAACATTGCTGAAATAATTGTATATTCACAGTAGGTATGGTAAACATGCAGCAGATGAACTTTTGACCATGCATTAGAAAAGAGTAAGAAAATAAAATTCTTAAAAACCCCATTGCCAGGTGAGATAGAATGTATTAAGAAATAATGTGTGATCATGTCATCAACTGTAAGTCTGGCATTTCTAAATTCTGAGTAACCTAATATTATTTGAATGTAATTTTCTACATGTAATTTCTTAAGTTTGAAAACATATAGAGAAAATACGAGTGGAATTTCATACTGGCAACCACATGAGTCGCCTGGTTTATTTCAAACTATCATACAGAACTTTCCCACATGTATTAATGAAATAAATAACAGTCATTGTTTGTTATCATATGTGTGAAAGAGAACTAAATGAACACATACTTTACCATTTAAATATATTTGCCGACAGAAAAAGAAGGGAGACAAGCAGGAAACCTGGGTTCAATTCCAAGCTTCATACATAAACGACCTCTAGTGAGCTTAGACTTCTTCCTATTCCTCCAAAGCTTGGTCCTCTTTGCCTTGTCCTTTCACTTTGCTTATGGTCACTCTCCCCTATTCCCATCTCTTCATACTAGCCCCCATTCTCATTAACTACTAAATCCCAGCCCCTGATCCTTAAGCTTCTCATCCCACTCTCAGTTTCCTACTCCACACTAAATCAGACCCTACATATCTTTGGCCCTAACATATTCTTTCACTCAATTCCTGTCTTACCATGTAAGCTGTCACTCCCTTACCTCAGCCTTCAGAACTCCCTTCCATTTCTTTGTTTCCAGCTCCCTTCCCTTAACCATTCCATTGGAATCCCTGTTTCTCTTTTTTGGACTTCTCATTCAGTCTCAATCTCCCTCCCATGTCTTCTAGCCTCACAATATACTTCTGAATGAAACTAAAAAAATTAGCAGGAGACAGAAACACAGGATAGAAAACTTCAGTCCTGATAATAAAGTTTGGAAAGATAAGAAGCAATTGTAAATAGGTTCCTATAAATAGCCTCTCTCTTGCTGCAGAGCTTTGACAATAGATGATGTTTCCCCCTACAACCAAAATATAAAGAATGTTGTGTGGGAAAGTTAAAGAAGAAAGAGTTATTGCTACTATTAATATCTGAATTTCTTTGAATTATAAACTAGAATTAATGTTCTCTATGATGGCTAAGTGAGAGAAAGGGCTCTGAGTCAAGGTACACAAAAATATGTGAAAAGGATAAATTAAAAATGTTGATATAATTATATAACAAATCAGCATTTGATTTTTAAAAAATCCTCTTAAAAAGACTGAATCTAAGTTATTTGCTAAGAACTGAACTAAACAAAGGAAATTAATAAGTTTCGGTTCAAGTTTACAGTGAAAATTGTGGGAAGATTTTTTAATGTATTATTTGTTCACTGATATCTAGAAGTCACTGCTTCATACCTGTTTTCTTAAGGTCTTTTTCTTTAATCTTCAGTTTCAGTCAGGGTAATTTCAAACTGTGATGGAAAGTGACAATTCATTACGAGCCTACAAATGTATCATTTTCTATTTCTATAAACGTAGAATCAATACTTAAGAGATCAAACAATTTACACATTTTACAGGTGCTATATCTGATAGCTATCCTGCTTAAATTAAAAGGTGTGAAATAATAGGTCCATAATTTCTAACTTCCTTACAATTGAGTACCTCAGTCTCAGAATAATCCTTGTAATCATCCCCTATATGCAGAAATTACATACTTACTAAAATCTTTTAGAATTTGTACAGTTCTGTTTAAGTAGAAATTGCTTTACAATATATAGTTGAATCTCTAAAATTACAAATAATCATATTTTACAAGCACGGTAAGTAAAGCAAAGTCAAGTTAAATGACTGAGCCAATGTCATATTGTAAATGATCAGTAAGTAAGAAGCACTCCATTTCTGGGCCTAAAGCTCAGCTGAGTAAAAAGAATTTGCCCCTCTGAAAAGGAAAGAGAAATGAAAACAACTACAGTAAGTCAAACTGCAGTTAAGGATGTTTGGCTAAGTTCATTGTTGGAAACCATATTATCCCTCTTACTATTCTATTTCTAGATAGAAGGATAAGTGTGAAAGGGTAAAATTTGCTTTGTTTCATAAACAAGACATTGTTTTGAAATATTTACAATTAATTGCATACAAAAAAATGTAAATACTGGGACCATTTTTTGACGTCCCTAAAGTCAAATTCTCAAATTGCTCAAGGTTAAGGCACCCAGCCTCTGAATAATTTTAATCTTTCCTAACTATTTGCATATACACCTAAATACTAAGAAGGCAAATCTGTAATTCAATAGCCAAAATCTGAATTTTTGTATTCATTTCAATTGGTGCTAAGTCAGGGTTGATTTCACAAAACAAAACCAACCAAGCAACCAAAGAATATTTATACTTTTTAGCAAGTACATTAAAACATCCTAATGTAGAGGGACTGTATGTAGTACTAGAAGATATCAGTGTCAAGGTACAAAGTGGCCACTACCAGGCCCTGACCTTGCCCTGACCAGCCTCACCTGGGTCATCCTCCACCCACACTCTGCTCATTGGTCCAGAAGCCCTATTTAAGTTCATGCCTAGGCAGGCTGCTCTTCCTTAAGCTATACTAGAGGTGTATCTGTGCTCAGTTCTGTCTCCTACTAGTCTAGCATACTGCTGGTCCTCCTGGATAAACTTTTACCTATGCTATAGGTAATGTGCCTCACATCCTGTCTTCTGAATGGATACTGGACTTGATTCACTATCTTACCTTGCCTGGGCCTGCTGATGGCAGCAGTCACTGTCACCAGTCTGACCCTGTTCAGACCCTGTGGGACTATGCCCTGGTTGGTAAGGATGCTGCCTGTCCTGAAGCTGCTGTGACTCCTGGCTGTTGCTGCTTCCTTTTAGTTGCCTAGAAGGCAGGGAACTCCCACTCGCCTGGAGTTCATCTCAAGGTAAGACCTGAAATTAAAATGTAAAGTGTTAGGTGAATTATTGTGGTCATAATTCAATTCAGCTCTCTTAATACAGCACAACTTCCCTTCCTCTCCAAAAACTTTTCCTTGAGAAGGTCACTTGTGTGGCAAAGCACTTGATCCAGCCTCTCTTGTAGTCTAAAGAGACCAACCTCAGCAGCACTGAGGACTGGGTCTTTGGAAAGTGCAGCATATACCCACTGTTCTCCAGAGGACTTTTTCTTACCCTTCTTTCTGTGAGCTAAATTGCACCCAGAGGCACATGAAGGATGCATGTGTGCTATCTTGAGGTGAGATCTACTTGCCTTTCCCTCATAGGAGGCTTTCCTGCAGGTAACACTAGGACTGCCTGGGCTCCACTTCTTTAAAAAAAAAAAAAAAAAAAAGTTGTCTAACACTGAAAAAGGAAGCACCCTGTGAAAGGAGCAGGAGACAGGTCTCATAGAAACAAAGTAAAACGTGGGCTTTTTACCCCTCATAAAACCAAGGGGCTCTGTGCACAACTGCCAAGGTGTGATCTCTCTCAACTACCTCCTCACTTTGACTTTACCAAGACCCCACCGAGGCTTACAGGTGGAGGTGGATCCTCGAAGTCTCTCCTCGGCTTGGGACCGACTGCTGAGGGAGAACCAAGCCCCATCTAGAAGAGCCGGCGAGCAGCCCCTCACCGCCCTCTGCCCCCAGAAGAGCGGGCGGCTCCCGGCTCTTTCCGTCACCTCAGGACGCGGCCGGCGCCCGGCTCCCGTCGCTCCCCGCCCTGCGGCGACGCCCGGGGAGGGGGTGAGGGGGATGGCGGCTCCCTCCCGCCGCCTGCCCCACTCCTCGCCCGCCGGCAGCACAGCCCCCTGGCCACCCGAGCTCCGCCCGCTCGCCGCCCCACCTCCCGCCCGGGTGCCGCCGGAGCTGAGGCGGCGGGCAGCCCCGCGGGCGGCCGCAGCACGATGAGCGCCGAGTGCAGCAGCTACCTCAACGCCGACAAGGTGCTGGTGAGCGGGTTCAGCTGCCCGCGGGCGGGCGGCGACGCCCGCGCCGTGTACTGCTGCGGCTTCCAGGACGTCAAGTACTGCTGCGATGACCCCCACAGCTTCTTCCCCTACGAGCACAGCTACATGTGGTGGCTCAGGTAGGGGAGCGGCGGCGTCCGCCCTGCCCCGGCACGGCGGTGCCCCGTCCCGCATGGCGGCGGGGAGGCTCTGCTGGTGAGGCTGGGCGGCCGCTCCGGGGGTCGGGAGACCCGTGTTGTCCCGGAGTTGCCTGAGGGTCTGTGTTGCTGAGGTACTTGTAGCCGGGCACTTTGAGGCTGTCTTTGTCCCCCTGAGAGGAGTGGTAGAGCTGCAGCTGCTGCCAAGAGAGACTTCTGCTTGCGCCAGGGTGGGTTTCGGGGGAAATATCTCGTGGTCTCTGCAGCGAGGCGCTGGGAAGTGCTCGGTGCCTGTGTACGGAGCATCCCTCCGTCCTTTCGGTGCGAGGGGAACCTCTGTCTTGTGGCCTGAGGCCGTAAGCTGTTCTGTGCAGAAAGTTCCTAGTGACTTCAACTACTTTTCCGTGTGCATAGTAAGATCAAACACTAAGTTTCCATTTGGAAAATGACAGGTAATCATACCCATGCTCTCCGGGGTGCATCTAGCCCCGTCTGGATCTCCAGCAGCGTCAGTGAGAGGTGCTGCTAAGGGAGCAGTCTGGTGCTGTCTGTGCCTGGTTCCCCTCAGGCTGCCCAGCATCTCTGCCGGCTGTGTCGGGGTGTTAGTGCACCCTGGCATCATGCTTTCAATATCCCTTTTTGGTCTTGTTATCCCTGAATTTATCTAAACCCTTTCTAGACTTGCTTCTGCTGTCTGCTTCTGGAGTCCTGGTGGCACCAGTCACTACCTACTGTTTGAGGATAGATCCTTTTATCAGCTTTATACTGCTTCCTGCTAGTTTTCTGGAGTGCCCTCTAGTATTAGTATAGTGAGATTTGGTGAACAGCAATTGCGTGTTCAGTTTAATACTCAAAACTTTATAAGCACTTGCATCAGTTCTCAGCTTTCACCTCTCCAAACTTAAACAGTCCCAGCCATTTTAGATTATCCTTGAGCTACTCTGTCCCACTGATCATTTTAGTTGCCACTTCTCCACAGTGCTGCTCTTGAGGTGCATAATCTAGAGCTACATGCCCAAGATGTGGCTTTGGCAAGGTTTTACACAGTGGCAAAATGTTGCCTTCAGTCTTGGTCTCAAAATCCTTCCTTTTGATGGCTGATGCTTTGTGGATATCTTTGGCTGTTGCTGCATGTTGGTACTGATTTTATTGAACTGTCACTGACTAAAACTTCTCTCTTGTGTTCTGAATTGGCAGTTTTGAGTTTGTCATGTAGACTTGATTTTGTTTATTTTTGCAGTATGTTATGTACATTGCTTTTGCCTGCTTGCTTGGTTTCCTGTGAGTCTTCTAGCACTCCTTGCCCTCATAGTACATGATCACTTGTAAGAGCTTAGGATCATCAAACTCAGACTTTGTTCTTCTCCAGGTCATAGATGAAGACACTGAATAAAAACAGTCTCAGCACTCAGACTTTTTGTACAGGAAAGGAACCACCTGGCCCTGTGCTTTGCTCCTTATCCTTTTAAGCCATTTTGAATCTAAGAGAATACTTTCCCTAATCCTGTGGCAGCTTAGGCTTTTTAGTCCCACCTCCTATGTGGGACATGGATAGATTTTAAAAAAGCCTTTGACAACGTATGCAGGGTTGCTTTATCCATCTGCTATTGACACTTCATAGACTCCAGCAGGTTAGTGAGGCAGTATTTTCCCCTTATGGTGATGCCGACTGTTCTACAGAAGTTTGTCAGGAAGCAACAAGTGCCAGCAGCTTCCTGAGGGCAGAGTGTGGTAAGAAGGTGGCTAGGGTAGTGGCCTTGCTAGCAAGGGACCTATCCCTTGTATCCAGGTGAGATGAGTAGGGCAGGCCTGGCCATGGTGGCCCAGGAACAGTAGCAAGGGCCAGTCACAACCCCATGACTGCCAGACAAGTCCACAGTGGTGACACAGGCCAAAGGGCAAGCTGAGAATTCAAGTGAGCAAGTCAGGGCCAGGTCTGGAGACTGTAACCAGTGGGACACAGCCTGGTGATCCCCACCAGGCAAGTCCAAGGTCTAATCAGGAGGTAAATCTGCAAGCAAGGGCCTGGATCAACAGGGTCTGTGGCCTGGTGCAGGGTAAGAGCCTCAGCTTCAAAGCAGCTCCCAAGGGAAGGAGAAGCAGCCCTCTCAGAGCTGACTCGGAGAGCTCTCCCGAAGGCCACTAGCTGTACAGACTTGTCCCTGAGCACCCAGGCCCCTAGGGAGGTGGACACACAGGGCCATGATGCTGTGTTTATCTCTTGGCTTAGTGATATTTTTTTTTTAAACAGACCTTTTTCTTGCCCAAGTGGAAGTCAGGTTTGCTGGTCTGTAGTTCTTGGGTTCACCTCTAGAGCCCTGTGTTAGACTGGAGTTACATCGCCAGTCTCCAGTACTCTGGCAGAGTGGCCTTATGTTGCATGCCTTGGCCAGCAGTCCTGCAATTTCATATGTGAATTCCTTCAGGGCTCTTGCTGTCCAGTACTGTGGACTTATTTAACTTGTCTAATACTTAGTGTATAATTGTTTAAAATCTAGCTTGATATTGAGTGTGAGTCTCCCAAGCATCCTCATCTGTGAAGACTGACACAGAAGTACTCAAGCCTCCCAGCTGTGAGAGGATATCCCGAGTGTCCTTCTTACAGATTTCTCATCAAGTAGCCATGCTGTTTTAACTTCATATGGTGTAATTTTTTGTATAGTCTAGCTGTTTTGGTCACAGGAAGCCTTCTTAAGATGGCAGAACTGCTGTTTAATGAAGATTTGTTATGCTCTTGCACCAGGATTGGATAGTTCAATGAAGGCTGTTAAAGCTTGATCTTTCAGGAAGTACTTCAAAGAACAAAATCCTGTGAGAGGCTTTAATGAAGTACTTCTCTGAAGGAACTTGGCTTGCAGAGATCTTCTAGGGTCTGAGAAGAGACTGCTAAGCTTCTATCTGGGTCAGAAATTTGGGCCAAAACTTTGAAACTTCGGGATTTGTTTCCTTTTTCCATATGGTGGCCCTAAGCTACTGACAGGATCTGAGGAAACTGCAATTGGTGTGGTTTTGGTTGTGCTTAAATTCTGCCATAACTGTCTTTATCCCTCAGAGAAGAGGTGAATACATGCAGTTTACTTCTCTGAGCAAATTTACTGAGTGATTAGAGTTGAAATCTGTTCTCAGAAGTGCTTTGCCAGTAACAAATCAAATGACAATTTTTAGTTACACACTGGAAGCTCTACAGCATTGCGGCACCTTGAGAACTGTATATTTTTGCACATGACAGTTCCATTAGGCATTTAAAGAAAACATATGTAGAATAACATTTTTCTGGTTGCTCAATGTTTTGGTGATCAGTGCCTTGCTTGTTTTTGTTACATTCTGATGTAGGCAACAGTATGAAACTATGATATGTTAAAATAATCTTTCAAATGCTTATTACAGCTTTTGAGGGCACACTTGTTAAGACTTAACCCTTAAGACTTAAAATTCTTCAGGAGTTAGCCAAACCCAGCTAAGGTAAGTCTGGAGACTGAAACTACTGAAGAAGGCAAAGGAGCTGTAAGATCCTCTGGAGAAACTGTTGCAAGCTTTTCTTTACTCCAGAGATTGAAATTTCTCATCCTGCATCTTCCTTTGCTTGACTTTGCCCATTAATTTGAAAGCAGTGGCTGAATGCACCACCAAGTGGTGGTGGTATCTTGATTACTTCTGTTTGACACACCAGTTACAGTTTCAGGCAGCAATTGTTTATTTCTGTTGAGTTTTTCCTGCTGTGGGTGATGCGTTGCCAGACCACTTGGCAGCCAGCTCTGACAGAAGCAATTCCTGAAGAAACCAGCAGCCTAGGCAACCTGAAGCAGTTGTCTCTTGCAGGCCTACGGTATTCTTTTTTTTGCCAAATCACTACTGTCTGTACTATGTTTAGAGCTATATACTGCACTTATCCCTTGGTAAAACTGAACCCTCTTTTCCCTTCTTACTCCTGCAAAAACTGATCTTTGAAAAGTGTTCCCTAACACCTGCTATACTAAGAGCTGCTGGACAATCATAAATAATTGATCTTTGAGCAACTCTTACACATTATGTAGTTTTTAACTTTCTATCTGTAATATTAGTAATTTCTTGGTTACCCTTTCTTTTCTTGCTGGTGGCTAAGATCAAATAATGTAGTATATTTCTTTGTCTTGTGGCCTACCTCACGAAAAGTGAAGGATGTTTTTTGTCTCAGGTCAGGAGCCCGTGGAACAGGGAAGGGAACTTTAGCAAAAAGGCAGTGGTGTGCAGAATTCACCAGAAGGTTATGCTGCTTCTGAAACAACAAAACACTGGTGAGCAGAGCACTGAACAGCTTGCCCTTCAGAGCTAGGTACTGTGTGTGTACATGTAGCTGTCGTGATATCTTTACCTCCAAAACTGAGTGGAAGGGGGAAGTGCCGAGCAGGTAGAACTTGTACTGAACTGTGATGCTGTTGGGTTCAGCCGGTTCCTTTTGTTTTAAAATCTTAGAATTATTTTTTGTAACTGCTCAATTAAGTTTATTTTGCAAATGGTATGTTTTCTTTCAGTATCAAATAGAATTACAGCATCCATTTGAAATCCTTACCTTTTGTTAATTTCTTATATTACTTTTATAAATATTAAATAAATATTTCATGCTATTTGATTAAAACTCAGGCAGGCCAAGTATAGCTCTTATTCAAGATGCTTTATTAACACCTGTAGAACCACAGTGACCTAATGCTTTAGCCAGGCTTTGCTTAGTAGTGCAGATCTGTGGGAGTGTGTTTTGCCTTTCCAAAATTGCAAATCTTTTGTTCCTGTCTGCCCATTCTTCCAATATCCTGTTAATATTTATCAGTTTGCTTTTCAAGTACTATATACAGTACATCACTGCAGCAATGGTAGTAGGAATATTTGTTTCACTCAGATCCAGATGACTCATGAGCTTCCTTTTAATCTTTCAGTGGATGTACTGCATCTGCTTAGCCGCTATTTAAATTGTTCCTAGCAATTGTTGGTGTGGATAGACTGGTTTTAAGGACTAAAAATAGCTGTAGGTGTCTGCTGAGCCTCCTCTGAGAGAAAAGTTGATGACCTGTAAAGGAGCTCTCCGGACAGCACAGAGGGAGCCCAGGGGAGCCTGCAGACAGTGAAGCCTCTCTGCTCAGTAAAGCCTCCGGCAGTGCAGGTGTGTGGCAGTGCTGCGAGTGTGCATGTGGCACTCTGTGTAATAGCAGCAGGAGCATCAGCGATGTTTGTGGAATGGCTGTGTTGTCATTGTATGTAGAAAAAACTTGGGAGAGTTTTGTTTGGTCTGTGGATCTTCCATCAAACTTACGATTGCTCATGTTCAAGGACTTGTGTAAATGGCACCAGGATTACTCCCAGGCCTTCGCAGCTGTTTTTATGGTAGTTCATTGTTCTGAGGGTGGATGGGTGGGTTCTTGATGCTAGTGAGGCCACAGCTGTGGACAAGAGCAACTTTTTAGTTTTCTTATTTAGCGTCTGTGGTGCCAGAAGCCTGATCTTGAAGACACATCCTGAGACCTGCGGACTGCTGGGTGGACTTTAAACAGCTACTGTTTAAAGTGAAGATGGCAAAATGTTTTTAACAAAGGCTTTTGTAGATGGATAAGCAGCACTGTAGTAATTGCTGTAGAAAGTAGGGGACATGCTGAAGGGCTGCCTTTATTTTCAAGGGAGGGTGATCATTACAATGATGGTTATTTTGGTATTTGTTTGATAACTATAAAAAAAAGACTGAACCTCTGTCTTAAGATGCTTCAGTGTTCAGAGTTATGGAAGGCCTTAAGTTCCCCTGAATTAATTCAATAAATTAAAAAATAACCCTCACTACCAAACTTTAACCCAAAATTAACCTTTAAGAAATTAATAATACATTCTAAGAGAACTGATGGCTTCAGCACACTGAGATCAATCTGGTATTGAAACACTACATTTAAAAACAGTAAGTACAAACTGAATCTTAATTTCTGATTGGTTTAGGAAGTGGAATCTAGGGTGTCTGGATTTGGTTTCATGGTGTCCATTTCCATGTTTTGGGTAAGATCTCTTAATGTTGATGCTGCTGCATAACAAACACGTTTAGTGGTGTGTAACCTATAATAAGTCTTTGACTTTTAATAGGAAATACTGGGGAGTTCCCCTGGAACTGTTTCTCTTACCCTTGCTGTTTATAACTCGCGAGGCATCTTGCACAAGTTATGTAATGCTAATGCATTATGCTGCACAATGCACACCTGTATCGCTTAACGTCATCTTCTACTTCTGTGTGGAGGAGAGCTACAACTGAGAAGTAATAGATGCCTGAATAGAAAAAATTGTAATGATTAATACGCACCTGATTTATTCTGCTTTAGAACAGCTGACTCTGCTTAACATTTGGATAGGAGATGATGAGCAACTTCTTTTGTCCTGCACTGCAGACTGTTATTTGAAAGAAATCTTAAAATAGGGCTACTACTAACAGGATGAAAAAGCACGACACCTATTTCTGAAGAGCCTCTGGGTATGTGTTATTTCCTCTCATAGAATCAGCTTTGGAGATCATTCTTGGTTTGGCTGCTCACCTCAGCCCAGTGTAGTGCATTGCTTCTGCTTTGAGGCCAGAACCCATGTGAGATCCCTGATTGTCAGAACATAATTAAATGCCATATTAAGCAGAATATTGCTTGCCTGTATGTTTTGTTTGAGCCAGAAACTATACTTTGTATGTTCACAGACACACTCTAGCTTGTGCAGATGATAAATACCACAAGCAGTTTTCATAAGGGCAAAACTATTCTTTCCAGAATCAGTCATTTTGCTGATAACAAGTTAATTTACTTGTGGGTAGAGCTAAATGTTGTACAAATGTCATTAATGGATTTGACATAACAAATGAGAACTTCCTGTAGAAGTCATGCTAATACCTGCTGTTCTCATCCTGCTGAACTTGAGTTTCTCTTATGGACATATCTGTCTACTGGTGTTATGGGAGGTCACAGAAAAGCTTTGCAGCAGCTTGAATGTGAAGTTCATAAAAACAACCTGAGGCACAGTTCTTCCCATCTCCCTGCAAGGCCTCAGTAGAAATGACTTCTGACACTGGTGCTGTATAAGGGGATTTCTATCATAGAATTTAAGGCATTCATCTCTATCCTTTCTCTCTGCTAAAATTGTAAATACACTAGGGTAGTATTATAAAGCTTCTTGAGCCTCAGATTATGGTCAAAAGGCCACTGTTTAATTTCCTAATAAGTCTCTGGCTTGGGCTATAGAACCAGGGACAGGTACACTGAAAGTACCGAATAGCCCAAGAGAATAGAGTAAGTGATAGGTAGGCTGTATTGCAATTGGCCACTTATTTCAGCATGGGAATTTTTTATTAGGACAAGACTTGAAGAAAAGGATTGGAAATAAGGAAATTACTAAAGAGATTTCTGTATGTACATATACTTTCTCACTGAGTGACTATGGAAGCAGTATAAAGTAGCTTCTATCCTGCAGATGTAGTATCCTGATAAAATCTGCAGATACTACCATGTTTGGCCTTCTAAATATTCTCTTCCTGCCTGTTTGATACCTTTGATGGGTGTAAATTCATTAATCTTTAGTTTTACCCTGACAAAGATCACAGAAGAACAAGGTGGTGGAGTCACCATCCCTGGAGGTATTTGAGATGCATGGATGTGGCCCTTAGGGACATGGTTTAGTGGTGGACTTGTAGTGTTAGGTGGATGGTTGGACTTGGTGATCTTGAAGGCTTTTTCCAACCTAAATGATTCTATGAATCTCCAATCTTAATTCAAGATTTATGGTATTAACAGAGGCACAGCAATGATCACTGTATTCTACTCTGCTCTACAGAGCTGCTAGCAGAACTGAATAATGTGGCTTTCATGTTTATCCCATTTTTTATGGACATGTCAGCCTTAGAGAGCAGTCTGTTACAAACATGCACTTTGCTTAAAGTCCTCTAATAAGTCATTCTTGCAATAGATGTGGCATTTCAGATTGAAAATACAGCTTTAATAGTCATGTTTGAGAAAAAGGAGCTTGCGTCAACAGCCTGGAGGTCTGGAATCCCACTGTGTGTGCATGTGGTGTTTAGGAACTTTTTCTAAATTGACCAAAATTCTGTTAAGGAATTGTAAAAATTGGAGGAAGTTAAATTAAAAAAACAAACAAACAAAAAAAAACTTAGACCAATTTCTCAGTAGTTTGCTTTAGTAATTAATTTTCTTGTTGAAATGCCTTTTTTTTTTCTCTTTCTATTTGGGAAGACTATTGCTGATTTTTACAGCCTTTGCACAGATGGGAATGCTGCATGAAGGCTGTGCATCCTTCAGACTATGCTTTTAATTGGGAAGCACAGTGCCCGTATTCTTGAATTTTCCAGTGGCTTATCTGGGAATATGCACTGCATTGGAGGAGTTTGATTCACTGATACCAGTTACTGCATGAAGCTATTTCTGATTTTCATAAACATAGTTGAAATCAAACTAAGGAGCACAATGCATAGGTGACATGAAATGTCACAAAGGGCCAGGTGTCCAACCACTGTGTAATGTTACTGGCAGTTCTGAGTGCAATGAAATAGTGCCAGTATATGCAAACTAAGTATTGAGCTCTAAACTTCCGTGTACAGTAAAAATATACAGTCATTCCCCTGCCTGTGTACGTGTAACCTCCAGGCATCATCCTGACCACTACTTCTAAGGGTATCCGAGCATGTCTGTACACCTAATTTCTTTGTTTTCTCTCTTAGTGTTGGAGCACTCGTGGGCCTGTCGATAGCAGCAGTGGTCCTGTTTGCTTTTATCATCACTGTGTGTGTTCTCTGTTATTTGTTTATCAGCACAAAGCCACGCAGCAAGCTGGATGCTGGTTTAAGCTTACAGATGGCAGGTAAGGCCAGTTACTGACACAGCATTATCTCCTCCAGAGGAAAAGCTTTATTCTGTCAAAAACAGATGTGGAGGAATTCAACTGTACATATTTTCTTTCTAATGGTGGCCTCAAGATGTAGTCAACCTCTCTTGCTGTTTTACCTCCTGAATTAAATCTGTAGTGAACTCAAATATATTTAGCACAAGCTCGGTATATTTAATTAGTAGTAGAAAGAATGTAAAATTTCACAATACTTACTAAGGATGCAACAAAAAAATCCCATCATTAGCAAGAGGCTGAATGAGTTAGTTGCTCTGGATTTCCTGTCCAAGTACACAAATATATGGTAGCAATTTCATTCTAGGGATAAGAATCTCAAAAGAAGTTTTTTAACTGCATTTTCTTGACAGGTAGGGATCATTCTTTTTTGTTCCTTTCCTTTGTGGCCAAACTGCATGAGCAGACACCTGCAGGAAAAGTGCATCCTGCCTACTGGCGTAGAAGAACCTGTGGCTGCTCGTGAATGCTTCAGCCAGTATTTGTGGCTTAGACTTTAACGGTGACTGTGAGCTTTGGGTTTCACTGCTCTTTCCAAAGAAGACTTTCTTGATGGTCAGTTGCATTAAATCTTTTATTTTTATTTATTAAAAGAATTAAAACATATATGCAGGTTAGCCAGTACAATACATTATCTGCTGACTACAAAGGTCACCCTGTTGGATATTAGTTAGAAATTAATGTTCAGCTGAATACCAATCTGAGAGAACCAAGGCATGGTTATGCATGGACATAAGTTGACATTGCCTTAGTAGCATATATACATGTTATTAGATTAGTGACAGAAAGAGAAGCTTCTGCTCCAAGAGCACAAGTGTTCATTCACAGAGCTGGAGGGGAAGCAGGCATTACCTAAGATTTATTTTCACATATATGTGAGAAACCTACACATGTTAAATCTGGTTGCAAGTTCTGATGGCAGGATGTGGTGTGATAAGTTTCAGCCTTTGTTGTGGATTTCCTAAATGTTTAAATTTGTCTTTAGTAGTTCAACCAGTAAAGTTTTAGGGAGTAAAGGGAATGTACTTCTCACGCTGGATTTTAATTACATAGGCCTTGTAAGTAGAACAAGTTGAAAAAGTGGAATAATTGATGGAAAGAAGTCTCTTACTTTCTCCCCTATCACCTCAAATTCAAAAACATTTTTTACTAGCTTTTAAAGTGCTTCCATACCTGAATGGCAATAGATGACCAATGAGTTATTGTAATTATAGCCTATCATACCAAAATAAGCATCCAGATGAGTGTCTAACTCAGTCTACTTCATACCAAACTTCCTACATCTTGTTTTGTTTTTCAGAGAACGCAGGTTTTGGTCTAAGAGCAGTTTATAGGGCTCAGGAAATACAAAGCCCCCTTTGGAGCTGCATAAGCTGAGCAAGCTGTTAAAGTTTAAGTCATACATTGAGCAAACTGCTACTAATCTGCAAATTGAAAACTTAACACCTGTCCTGGAGAAAGACAGTGGAAGTAGGACCTGCTACCTACGGAAACCTAAATAAACTCTTGAGTGGGATGAACAAAATGCCTAGTGAACTCTTATAAGATAGGTGTATTCTAATTGTAAACTGTCATTATGCTTTTGAATGTCTTGCTGTTTAACTTTTTCCCTCAAGTTTTCCTGCTATGGCATCAGCTTTTAAGCCATTGACAGGACAGCAGTGTTTCTCATGCTTTATATTTTTGTGCCAGACTGCAGTGTTCACATAGGCATTCTGTTTCTCAGTTCCAGATGTTAGGACTCAGGATGTTGAGAGATGTCTGCTTTTTCCTAACCATCTCCCGTGTTGATTTGAGCTTTATTCAGACTGCATTGCTTTGCATTTAAACACTGTTAAAAACTGTTTTGACTTTTTGCTTGCCCTGTTTTTACTCTTATTATTCTGCTTCTTTGTCTGCTCTGAATGGCAATTATTTCATGCTGAAGTTCTGATAGCTTTAGCTGTTGATGAGGTAGACTGCCAGAAATTGAAAGCCTGTTGCTTTGCCAAGGTTGAGAGATCTTTGAAAAAGCTGAAGGATTTCGTTGACAAGCTTGAGTGCTTATCTTCGTCATACATGGGTTTCTTTTGCATGGAACTTTTGCAAGATCTGAGTCTCTTATGGGATGGCTAGTTAGCTGCTTTCAGGCCTAAGGAACAGTAAAAGCAGCCTCTCTTCTGCTCTTTCTATAGGCAATAAAAAAATGAAAACAATTTTTAGAAGCTTCAGAAGCTTTTAGGCCTCATGGTGATGGGTTTTACCTGTGAACTCAGTTCAGCCCTGTTGTTTCTGAACTAGAGTAGTCTTGCCTTTAGACGAAGGCTGTCACACATCAGATGGTGTACAATGTCACTATCCCTGCAGCATTCAAAGCATGCTCATTTATGAAAGCAGTACTTATATTCATTTTCACCCAAAATATCATCTCAGTTGGAGTTTTGTATTTCATTAAACATACAATTGATTATTGTATGCCTTTCTTCCCTCATGCAATAGTCAGAAAGTTGGTCATTGTATGGGCTCATTGAAGATTTTCTAAAAATAGAAAGTTGAACTGTTGAATTTTTACATAAGTAATTTATAGATTGGTAGTAAATATAACAACAAGCTGGATGTGCAGCCTTTACTGAAGTTTCAGATTCTGCAAAAGGCTTACCAGCTGGAATTTGCCTCTATTTAGTCTTGAACAATGGTCTTCAAGAGCCTCAATACAGATACTACATGTGGGGTTTCTGAATTAGCTAAGCGTATTAGCCCTACCAAAAACTGGTATTTTAATCTGAACTGAATTCAGAACAAAATGAGCTCAGACACTGGTATAGACCAGGAGTAACTACTTGGAAGTTAGTGGAACTACACTAATATAAACTGTTGTTACTTCTATTTGTAGTATTGCAGTGTGCAAGACAGATCCCTTCTATGCTAATGAAAAGATCCCGTTTGTCAAGGAGTTTAGTCTAGTTTTGTATTGGATCTAGTATTTCTCAATAAAAAGCAGCAACTTTATCTATCTGTATGAAATCCTCTCCTTTTATAGTCAAGATCTCAGCTTTTTATACATTGCTTTCTCATTGTTTGTACTCTGCCTCAGAATGTGAGCTTACGCTAGGATTTGTCCCGTGTATTAGCGGTGTGCCTTATGGAAGTATCAGTGTTTGTTTTCCCTGTGTCCTCACAGCTACCTTTCTGAAGTAGGGAGATGCTATTAGCCCCATCTTGCTGCAGGGAAGTGTCATGTTTTTAATGATTCATGTGCCTGTCTAGACATTACTGTGGAATTTTGAAAGGCATCACTAACCTGAAAACCTATGTCCTATTGCTTATGGTATGTCTAAAATATGGCTCTAAGACTAGCTTAAGAGAAAGGAATTCTGTGGTATGGAACTGAACCTTGCTTTTAGAGATTAAGGTGAACACTCAAATCATTGGAGCATACTTTTCCTTAACACGGTGAACTTGCTTTTTAATCATATACAAGCTGCTCAATAAGCTCTTTCTGAGAGAAAGGATTTTTCTTTGAAATCATTGTAGGTATTTCTGTTCCTCCCATCAGAAAGCTGGAGAACTATAAACATATAAGTGTTGTATTGATAAACAAAGGTCCAAAACAAGTCTGAGCCCCAAGAACACAAGTTATGGATAGTCATAAGATCAAAGGGAATTTGGCAGTACACTTCGTTTTCCTTTCAACCATAAGCTTTTCTTTGTGCAAAAGGTTTACCCCCCTCAATATGTAGGGAACTAGGGTATTCCTAGATTGCAAGTGTTTTGTTAAGGCTGAGTGGACAATACGGGAAAATTTAGGGAAGATGAAGAGAACCAAGTAAAGATTGAATAGTTCTCAGGAGAGGAGTGGGACCAGCAAGGTAAGCAAGTAGGAATCTACAGAGACGTATCTGGTGCTCAGCTCTGGGTGAAGGTACACATAGGCTTCTGTCAAACAGGCAGCTGGTAGGAGAGGAGCAGCTGTCTGTGCTGCCCCTGTAGAATGAGTTTTGCCATCAGAGATAAAAAGGTAGAGATTCTACTTTCTGGTGACCTAAACGGTTTGTAAACAATTTTACTGAGTTGCTCCTGTCTCTCTGCCAGCGTTAGTCTGGAAAGACCTTTGGGATGAAGTGTCCTCTACAACTACAAATGAAGATAGCATATTATGTTTTCCTTTAGGACTTGATACAAGAAGATCTCTATTGCATTTGGAGTCAGCACAGACCTTTGGGATGGAATGTGAAGAGAACTGTGGCCTTGCAAATTACTCATAAACGTTGGGAAAAATATGTTTTAATAGAAAAAGATTAATTCCTTGTTCTTAGTGACATCACAGTGTGCAAGAATTATGGCTTTATTTCATAACAAGGAACAACTCAGTCTGAAATACAGGCCAGATGACCTTCCTGTCCTTATTTATCTCCTTAAAGATCACTTATGGAGTGCTATTCAAATATACACAGTAATCATATATTTTGATGAAGCCCCAAACTTCATCCTTTCTCCTCCTTAGTTCGGTAGGATTCTATGATTATTGGTTCTGAAACTAGGTAGATGCTGTCTGAATTCAGACATACTGTGCTTGTTTTGAGTATGTGTTGATAGTTTTGCTTTCTAAGGTGTATCATCAGTTTTCACTATATTGTCTTTCAGTGGTTGGCCTTAACTTTCCCCAGTGGGGCTACTTTGCCCTTTGCCAGTTGTCTGGGAAAAATCAGCAAAATGGGTTCAACTATTTAATAAAAATAAACTTTTTTTTTTGAAATGAGGAAATTTTCATATTTTCATCCTGGTAATTCAAATTCAGTACAAGGGTAGGGTTAGCTCAAATTTGCATCTCTAGGAAAGGTTAAATTTTGCATGTGTTCAAATTATACTCCCTAGCTTTTAAATTTTCCAAACCTTCTTGTGGCGGTGAACTTTTGCAGCTCATTGAAGTCTTTTTTTTTTTTTAACTGCAAAGGTACCTGTAGATGCTGTGAGCTGGTTTAGATGAAACCCTGACTGGCTTCAAAAATAGGGTGCTGTTCTCCAGAACCAATTAGGAATTTGTTTGACTTGTTTCCTTTTTTTGGGTCACAGCTGTAATAAGTCACTGAAAAGACTTGGTTTCAGCTTTCAGGTCTTAGCTTAAATATTTTTGTACACATTTTTTAAAATGTCAGAATATCAAGTCCCTTTCTTGATTTTGAAACCAAAATGAGCGTTCTTCAGTTCAAACAAAATAAATGCAACTTTTGGAACTCTTCAAAAACAAGTAATTCTTTTGTCAAATTTACTATGCTTCAAGCTGCTTTATAAAAATATTGGAATTCTCAACTTTTCAATCCATATTTGATGTAGGGGAGCTCTTTTAATCCCTGACCCACACACTTCCTTGTACAGAAAGTTCCCGCCTAGTTATGCTCCTCTTTTCTGTTCTCTGCTCTCCCTGTTGGCCCAAGTAGTGGGAAAAGGGAGAATGAGGTCAAAAGATAGTGTTGGACTGGAGGCTAATGGGAAGTATAGGGGAACTTGACCTTGGAGGAAGACTGAGCTCCATAAGGGGACTTAATGGAAGATGGAGCAGGGAGAGTTTTTGGAGATGGTAAATGAAGGAGAAACTGCACCTGAACTAAGAGCTAGGTGTGCCTGGGAGTGTGGGGAAGAGGATGGGACAAATGGGGTTGAGAGCAGCAGAGCAGGGAGACAATGATGGTGGAGGGGATGGAGAAACTCCTGACAGGGCCAGGGAGTGGGACAGTGGCTGTGGGTGGGCTGGAGAGCAGAGGGGTGCCTGGGGAGAGATGGAGACAGCTTGCAGATGAGAAGCATGCACAGGGTTGCAGCAACTAGAGATTAAGGGCAGATAAAAGGGCTAGGAGAGACTCTTAAGTATGAACAGAGTTGTTTTTTCATGGAGGCAGGGGCTAGCATGGGAAGCACAAGTAGGTGAAAACTAGGACTGGAGACTGAGGACAATGGGAAGGGAATGAAAGAAAAGGTTAAGAAAAGAACTGACGCTCAAAGTGTGGGTAGGCAAGTCCTTCCCTCTAGAGCTTTGCTTTCTCTGCTGTCAGAAGGTGTTGGTGAAAACCACTTGCAGAGCCTTTCTTCTCCCTGACAGTGACCCACTGAAGACTTCTTTTGCTTGCTTTTTCTGCTCACTTGGCAAACTCAAGTTGTTTGCAGTAAAGCTAAATTTTCCAGCCCTTCTGCTCTGTGCAGGTGTCTATCCATTACCAGGTGGAATTTCAATGAACTATTATTTATTCTTCTAACCTATGAAGTTCTAATCTGAAAAACAATGTTCAAATACTACTAAGCTTCAAAAACAAGCACTCAAAAGGTGGGAGATGTCAAAACTTAAGATTTTCTGTGCAACTAGTGGAAATGCTGAACTAAAAAATCCTTGTCATCCATTTAATCTTTCTGAAAAGCAAGGGTGACATTTCATGCAGAGAAGTATTGAGCCTTCTACCACACAGTGCTGTGGGATTACTGGATGGAAGATACTGTGAAGGCAGTAGTGACTGATCATTTTTGGAGAGGGGTGAGAGTTTGAGAGTTCTGATTTATTGTCTTGAATATGGGAAGTTTTTCTACCATTGCTTTTAAGAGACTCAGATTGCATAGTATGAGTCCTACTTGTACCACAGTGCTGCTACCTTAACTCTTCTTCAGCTTGATGTTTTTTTTTTTTTTTAACATAGTATGGTAGTAACTGCAGTCTCCCAGAGGCTCAGGAATAGAAAGTGTAATGACTCTGGTCTATCCCATCCTCTAAAGATTGTGGAGGAAGACTCCAGGATTTTTTTCTAGTGCAGTGGGCACATCTGTGTATTACTACTTGCAACTAAAGGAATAATAATCCTGTTTTACTAAATGCTTTTATTTTTCAGACAGTGAGACTAGAGGGAGTTCTATATGCTAAATACAGGCGCTAGATGGATTCTACCAACGCTGTAAGGAAACAGGTACACTAAGAACACTTCATCTTTTTCTATTGTATTTATATACTCTCTGCTCTGTTCTAGATGTTGTGATGCAGATATGAAAAGCATTCTTCAAAATGCCATGATTCTCTATATGGGTGTTTAACTTTCTGAAAAGCACTAACAGGAGAGAGTGGGGGACCTTGAGTCACACTCATGGACCTTACAACTGTCTCTACTTGGTATACATGCATACTCCTTTGTGGAGATATGCCAGGGAAGATTACATTGTCTTGATGCTGTCCTTGCACGGGGAATTATCTGTAGAGAAACTTGAACAGGGTCTTTCCACAGAGAAATCTCCTTGATTTACTTGTACATAAATACTTCATGGTTGTATGCTAGAGAAGATTATATTCCCCTGATGCTGTCTTTGTACTTTCCCTGATGCAGTCTGAGCTACACTAGACCTTACTAAGGATGCAGCCATTGTAAGTTATTTAAAAGAAATTCTTCTACAGTGAACTGGTAGAAAGGCTACTGTGTGGCAAAGGGTAAGAGCAGTGAAGTATCTGGTCGGTAATTTAGTCATATCCTGCTTTTTGTTGATGCTGCCTGTGAGTGCTGAGTCAGGTCTGATAGAGAAATGAACAGGGTTATCATGCAAAAAATGAAGCTTCATATGCTGACTTGATTTTTATGCTGAAATCATGTTTAAAGGTC
Organism: Anseranas semipalmata; assembly: GCA_013399115.1. Taxonomy (NCBI): domain Eukaryota; kingdom Metazoa; phylum Chordata; class Aves; order Anseriformes; family Anseranatidae; genus Anseranas; species Anseranas semipalmata. Next base: position 103,698 of record VXAA01007048.1, read on the forward strand.
AAACTGCCTATGGCACAGACCATGTGAAATAGTACTTAAAATGTGCTCCAATACAGAAGAAGTGTACTTCAGACTTGTGAGGAATTCGTGAATAATGCAGAAGACTTCAGATGGCACAAATCACTTATTTCCCTTTCTGCAGGGGGTGAAAGCTCATGGCTAAACAGCCACAGAACGTGAGAATCCATGCCATAGATCTGTATATTGTCTGTCACAGAAAAAGTGGTCCTGTTTGCTCAGCAGTTGTTCTTGGATCAGTAGGAAAGTAAATCTGTCAGTTTCCTGTCTTGTGTATTTTCTGTTGTACCCTTCAAAAAAAAAAAAATGCCACCCTGTGCATCATAAGTGCAAATGCACCCTTCTCAGCACTCTTATCAGCAGAACAAGTTGTTTTGGATTGCTTGTTCTCCTATTTTTGTTACCTTGTATTTAAGGGTAACAAAATTCACTTTGAAACTTCGAACCCCCTCTACACATTTTTTTTTCCTGCTGTTGCAAAGGAAATGGCTTGTGGGAGAAAAATGCCATAGGAAGACTTAAAAGGATCCTGCAGCCCTCTGTAGTGATAAAATCCAAAAATGTCTGAGGCAGGTGCTAGGTACTCAGATGAGACCACAGTTCAGGTCTGTGAATGGGGCATTGCTTTCTGTAAGGCCATGAGCCTTACTTCATAGTGCCTCAGTTTACCTGCTTTCTTCCATGTTATGGAAACTGACATTTATGGGAGTGCCATGAAAAGTAGCCTGCTAAACACTATTGCTTAGAGGAGGAGGAACAGGAGAGAATTGAAAGGCCAGCTGCAAAGGACTTCATTGTATGGTTTGAGTGCATGCATCAAGACCAAAAATCTTTAGCTTTTTTTTTTGTGGATGAATTAACCAATTTTTTGTTGGCAAAAATGAAGCTGGCTTTATCATGAAGATTCAAAATGCATGAGACTTCTTTTTGTGCTAAAGCAAGGAAAACTATGCTCTCAGCCTTTTTGCTTCCAGATCTAGAATAGAGCAGCTGGGAACTTTCTGTGAGGGGGAGAAAAAAAAAGGGAGACAAGGATCTTTTCTGAACTTTAACTGATAATCAGGTTAAGTGTTGGTGGAAAATTCCAGGTCTCTAATTGCTTTTTTTTGTCCTCTGCTTTTCATGTCTGCTGCAGATTTCATGCTCTCACCTGTTATGGGGAGCCACTTCACTGAGCAGTGATTGGTGTCCATCAGTAGGTGCAAACCTTCAATTGCTGTGAGAAAGCTACACATAGTTAAATTTAACATCCATACTTCTGCCAAATTCAAGATTTTAAATTAGTGACAGGACCCCTACACCATTGCTGCTTATGTAGTTTACCATACAGTTCAAGTTTGTCTACATGCTATTTTACAACAAAAGGGCAAACATAGCTTAGCTTTAATAAGGGAAAGGGGACGAGCCGGGAAGCTGGAGGTGTTGATTCAAACCTGTAGAGATCAAATGATTAATTAAGTTATACATTAGAGACATCTGACATGATGACAAATCATGACAAGCCAGTTTTGTCTCTTTGCCAAGGTAATTTTGTCTGCCAGTTAAGTGGGAACAAGTGCCTATGACTATATATATCTATACAGTCTATATGAAAATTTAGCCAGAAGTTTTCAGTGGCTCATTCTCAAACATTTTTGGAGGGAAGGATGTCTCAGTACTATTCCAGTTGAATATTAACAGCTTGGCTCAAGGAATAAAGAGCATTTATATAAAATTTATGGATGACACCACCCTGAGAGAGGTTGCAAGACTCTGGGGGGTAAAACTACCTTTCAGAGTTATCTCAGTGCCCTGAAGAAATGCTCTGAAATCAAAAAGGTGAGATGCAATAAAGATAAAAGCAAAGAACTGTACTTATTGTAGGATTTGATTTTTCCTTTTTACCTGGAGGAGAATAACTGGCTAAGTAATGTGGGGGAAAAATTATCTTGGGAATTTAAAGTTTGTAATAAACAGTATTGATGTTCTGTGCCCGCCTTTTGTCTAACATACCAAGGAGGGGAGCTGCATTCAGGATGTAAGGTGATCATTTATTCCAGTTAATGATGGCAGTACCTGTGATACAGCAATGTTCTTTAGGTGTTGATAAACCAAAGAAGAGGCAAAAGTGAGAAAATAACGGTTTTGGAAAGGCAGAACAGGCTTAAGCTGGTTTAAGTCTAGAAAAGAAAAGATGAGTGACAGTGTTCTGATAAGTAAAGCAGAGGACTGATTATTTTCCATGTGTGTGGCAGGCAGGGTGAGTAATGAGCTGAATTCTACATTGAAGTAGATCCAGGTTTAGGAACAGAAAATCTTCCAAACTTTAAGGGTAGCAGGAATTCTAGACCAGGCAATGAGTCAGCAGGTGGGACTTTGTTCAAAAGGGATCTTGAAGAACAGGCTAGACTCACACTTGTCAAAGGTGAAATAGATGAAGTATCTTCACAGCCTTGATGTGTGTGAGGGCTGTCTTAGCCCCAGGCATCTCTTAGGTGATACCACTAGACCCTAGCTCTTGCTAGACTACATCCAGGTCTGGGAAGGAAATGTCTGTCAATCTGCTCTGAGTAGAGACAGTCTTGGGTGCTGTCAGGGCATGTGTGGGTCTGCTCCCTAGTCTGGAGAAAGCAGTGGCCATAAGAAGAACATCTGAGCTCCCTTCTGGTCTGGTACTTAATTGGAAATGCTGTATGTAGAGATGGCGATGACAGGGGGAGGACACAAATCTAAGTGTACCTTTGTATTGTGCATTTTGATTTAAGTTAGTCAGAAATATGTAATCATCCTTGGAGCCTGAAGCAAAAGAAAATCTAGGATCTACAAAAAGTATCACTCAACTCGGATAAACAGCACTCTTCGCAGGGAACCAGTATTGAACTGATATTCTTGTCTGGTTAGGATGTTCTTTGCTGCTAGTAGCCATCTGCCTTGAAAACCAAGATTTCACACTTCAGAACTTCTGTCAGTAGCTGAATTAGCTGAGATTTTCTGGCCAGACTTCAGTGCATACCTATTATTTTTGCCTATCCAGACAAACATCCGCTTCTAAACCCAGCTGTGCCAACAGCTGTTGTGCTTCGCTTCAGAAGCAATCCCTTTTTAATGAGAAGTGGAGTCATTTGTTTGCATAGAAATTCTTTGAATGTAGCTTGGAATATTTTTTGTTATCCTTCAGGATTAAAGATACACATTATATGTTTACCTTAAAAAAAAAAAATGCAGTTTAAAGTAGATATTAGTGGTCCATTTTCCAAGAGGTACTGCATAGAAATGTTAGATGAGTGACTGCCTTATCTGCTAAGCCTTTTTTGTCTTGCTCTAGCACCATTGTGCTTTAAGTCTATATCACATGTGGGATGAAATCCCTAATTACAAAGCAAAGGAGCAACAGCAGAGCATCCACTTATGTTCCCAGAGAATGCATTTAGTGTTCATAGCTGTAGTGATGCCCTTCAGAGGTATATTTCACATGATAAAGGTTAGGAATATGGTGAGATGCTTGGAATAAGTGATTCTAGTGAAATGCATTGAGCTGTGTGGTTTGTTCTGGATTTGTTTGTAGGATCTCCTTAACTCTGCTGTGTAGCAGAAGAAAAAGAATCTCCCCCTGTTCAGTCTAATTCTTAACTGTGCTTGTTATTTTGCAGGTACAGAGCTGCATTTTTCACAAGGCCCTCACCAAAATAAGCTGTTGGCAGAACCAAGTGGCTTCGAGAGATTTCCTCAGCCACGAGGATGGACTGTGACCCACAAGAACCTAACCAACTCTTCCAGAGTTGTTTCCTGGCTCCTGCAACCACAGCTGATAAACAGAGGTCAACCTGAAGCTGTGCCAGGATATGTATTTGTGTATGGTTACTGTACTGAGAAGTAGTATATTTTGATTTACACATACAAGCTATGGCTTCTAGTCATTTTCATGCAAATTATGTTGTCTTATCCTGTGCAATTCCAATGTGATAACAGTTGTCAGGCAGAGCATAATTTGGTACACTATGTTGACCAAGCTTTGTTTTAAACTTTCCCTGTGTGCCATCTTAATGTGGTGTCTTCACATCATGAATATGATCTTCTTAACCAAGTGTGATGGTTTGGTGCACAAACATATGTGAATGTGGTGCCTCAATAAAATCTGGCATTTGCTTGTGTTTCATTTTTCTTAATTTTCCCCAACTTTGTTTCCTCAGAAGGTTATCGTGGATCTTAGAATTGTTTTGATGGGTGATTTTCCCAACAAAATAGTCAAAAAGTGTCAGTCAAAGAGCAGACGGAAAAAGATTGATTTTTGCCAGTTTATTTTAGTTTTGCCATCTGGTTTCCTTTGAGGATCCCAGCCTTGAGATTCACATAGAAATGTGTTCTTCATTTTAAACCACCAGTGAAAGACTTTTAGAACAAAAAGGATTCAAATTTTTTAAACTTCATACAAACTTGAACTAGCAGCCTTGTAATTCTTAAAAATTGTAAAGTAATAAGATGTTTTGAATGTGGCAGATCAAAATATTTCTTTTTGTCTCCGGGACAATTTCTAAATTTTTGATTTCTCATGTGATGTGATTATCCCTCAAATACTGAGCTTTTTATTCATTTTGAGTGTCTTAAGATACCAAAGTAACAAAAATTGTAAAACCAGAAGGCAAAAAAATGCCTCTAGTTCTTTGCTTACTTCCAATGCCGGTTTGTTTTTACTGGTCTTGTGTTAGGAAAATCCATTTATTAGCTAGTTAGTTTGTAATTAAGGGTTTCTAAATGTCACAACAAAGTACCTCCCACACTGGTTTGATTAAGCAATTTGGTATGTTGCCCATAACGGCTTTCAAATATGATGTACAATTGCAACAAGGGTGGCTCCCTGTGCTTAATAGACATAAGGCTTAATGTACTTGTTATGCATAGCCCTATTTTTTGCCCTGGGAACATTTTTATGCTTTACTACAGTCATTTCAACAACTTAAGCTAACTCAAGGCTATTCTATTACCATTATGCATATAGAAGCTAATAAAGAAAACTTGCAAGTGTTGCCATGAGCAGTTCTTATTGTTTGTTTTTTAAAGTGAAGGAATTTTGCTAATCATAAGGGCAAAATAAAAATGGGAGAATTATTTAATATGCTATAGGCCTCATTGACTATGGAGTATAGGAAGTCTTCATTGTCTCTGTGTACTTACCGATATCAGCAGAGCAGCACAAGCAGCAGCCTCTGATTGGTCTCCTTGGGACCAGGCAGTCTGGATCCCATGGGTAGTTCTGGGACTGGTTGCATCTTTATTTGGAGTCACACTGGTAGAAATGGCAGCTCACTCCAAAGTGATCTACCCTTGTCAACCCTATCATTCTATAGATATTTCAGTATTAATAGCTGGCTGTTCGCTTGTAATATTTAACCTGACTTTGGTCTAAGTAGAAAATACAAAATCAATGGTTCCACAATATCAGTCAAGTATGTAATGACTTTCATAATTAATCACCTTAGTTAGGTATAATTCATGAAAGCTTCGGCCTTTGTAATTTCTAAATTATGGCACTAAAAGCAAAAATTCACAGGTTTATTGAATGAAAGATATTTCTGCTTTAATTGTTTTCCTAGCATGGCAAATGCTCAAGATTCTCAAGATTACTTCAAGTAATCTTCAAGATCCTTCAAGTTATGGAACACATGAGGCAGGGGGAGAAAAAAAAAAAAAGATAAAGATTCAGCTTCTTCCTAGGAATACAAATAGGAATACAGCTTTTAAGTTTTCATCTGTAAGCCTGAAGCTTAATGAAATGTGCTCTGTCTCAATTTAAGGTAAGGAATTTAATATTTTGTCAAATAAATTTAGAAGTGATTATAGCTCTAAGGTCAGAGGAATGGTGACTTAGTAGGTATATATGGAAGATGTACTTGTCCTTTTCCTAGCCTTTTGTTTAGTTTAAAATTTTAGGGAAAAGTATAAATAGACTTCAAATGTTAACAGGCATTGAATAGTTGGCTAAAGAGCTGTTAATATTGTATTGCATTAAAAGCAGAGGATGAGAGGACTAAGTAATAGCAAGTTTTTGGAAAGTTCCCAGCTATATAAAGCTTTTCTGGTTTAAAAAAGATCTCTGCTACACAGAGAAATTGAAGTAGAGACCAAGATTCTGCAACTTTTGCCTAAGCTGTCGCTAGCAAGAGTAGCATCAATGAAGTTTCATCAGAAATGCAAATGTTATCTGGACTAATTAGGAGGGGGAAAAAATGAAAAACTGATCTGAACAGCTACCAAGACTGGGATCTGTATGAGTTCCCAGTTGCCATTTATTTCTGGAGTAGATCTGTGGAAACAGTGCTTGTTTCTATTGTTGAACAGGATTATTCCACTTAGCTTCCCTTTTCTGTCATTCTGTTGTTTCTTAATGATCATGAGAATGTGGTAGAGATAACTAGTTCATATATATATATATATATATATATTTGTCTTTATAGCACATCTGTATAAATGCCTTTCTAGATGAATCTGTATATGTCTAAGTCTGTAAGTCTTTGACCAATACACTAAAATTTACATTTTAGTTACCTTATAAGTTTACTACTTAAAAATATCTTCATAGTCTTCTCCCTTATTCCTATGCTTTTTCCAAAATGCATCTCTTCAAAAAATTGTTGAAGAGCCTTGCTTTGTATACAGAAGAGTACGTTTTGATGGCAACAGCAACAAGAAGTGTTGAAATTTATTAGTGGAAACAATGTAAGTACAAATAGTGATGTAAAAGCACCATTTTTTTGCAGCTGATGTTTCAGATACTCCAGCTGAAGAGCCACCACTCATAGGAAACCACAGCTTCATTTTTCCCCTTGCTAAAAAGAAGCTGGTGGCAATGGAAGGTTTGTGGAATTATTTTTAACATTAAGTTTCATGATTTTTTTCTCTGCTTTATCAACTGAGCATTACACCATCCAGTCCAAGCAGCATCACCTGGAGGTTTGGGGAGAAAATGGGCCAAGGGAGGTTCAGACATTTGTTGGCTATAGATGAACCTCTGCACAGGGGCATGGAGGTATTGATGAGCCAGGAACGTGCTGTACTTTGGAAAGAGTGACCTAAAAGGGCTTGGGGACAAGGAAGGTCGTACATTAATCCCCAGCAGGCAGAAGCTGTCTCGATTGTTTCTTCTTTCAGTTCCTCTTTTTCATCCCACACAGCCCAAGCAGGCCCTGGCCTGGCTAAAAATGGTGCTAATGGGTTCAGTGGAGAGAAGCAGCCTCCTCAGCCCTCATTCAGGCAAAATTTGTATCAATTTCAAAAGGGTGTACAGAAATGAGACCCAGTACTTGTCCCAGAATTAGAGGGAAGGGGCAGGAGAGAGCAGGGAGCTGACCGATGAATGTTATATGTTGTCAGTTCTCATGTTTCATACGTTAATCTGGATTCCACAGATAACACCTTGCAATGACATGGTCCTTTGCCATTATCTCTGTCTCTACATTCTCCCTCTGGTTTCATGCAGTGTGTAGCAGATGGAAACCCTTCATGTATTCAAGTGGAGACCAAGAGAGTACCCAAATGGCTCTGCAGATAATTTTCAAATAGCCATAGGACTGGACTCCATCGGGGAAACCAGGAGGAAAAAAAAACAAGCAAACAAAAAAAAACCATGGCAATCAGGCCTTAGGTCATAACCACGCTGCCCAAAGTTGTTGCTTAGCCCAGGGAGGAGAGCGACGTGTTCCCCTTGTTCCTGATGACTACTTTATGCTGCAAACAAACGTAAGGTAAGTACCTTTCCCTTAATGAATGCACTGCAAAATGGAATCATTATTTTTCCCTAAATGCATCAACCACAGAAATTTCAGTAAATTGAGTCTGCTTTTTCTACAATGCTGAATCAAAATGTCAAACCAACACAACTCAATTATAGGAGAGGAAATAAAGCAACATGCTGAATACCAGCAAGTTATTTATGAAATACTTCAAATTGCCAATGCCATAACTACCTGTGGGAAATGAGAACAGACAGGAGCATAGATTCAGATATGGAAAAATTGACTCAGAGCAACTCGTTTGTAAAGTTTTAGAATTCAAATTTTTACCCCTTCTGAGCTTTGTAGATCAGTTGCACACTTTAGTCTGTTACTGTTTTTGCTAAAAAGTATTTTAGGTGTAAAGAATGAGGGGAGGGAAAGAAAGAGTCAGAATTCATGTATTTGGGTTTTAAAAAAGGTAGAGGAACTTGCTATTTTTTTCAACGTGGTTTCATTTTGCATGTTGCCATTCTTAAAAAAAAAAAAAAAAGCCTCCCAGAATCCACAGTGGAGACAGTATTGCAGGTGAAACATTTTTCTTTGCATTCTTGAGTGGATATAAATATCTTATTTTAATGGTTCTGAGAGATATGGTGCAGTAACTTTAATGTCATGTGAGGTCAGATCTGAGTGCTTCATATTGAATGAAAAGCCAGACATTTCCAGTAAAATAAATAGATTTATTTATGAGGAATGCAAAAAATTCAGAGTCTCTCTACAACTAATGGGAGACATTATGTAGCTCCAAGAAATGCATTTGGTATTCATGCAAAACATTGTTTAAAAGTAATAGCAACTCTTTGAACCACAGTTTGGAAATCAATTATTAAAGTTATTGACTCTAATGAGTACATGTACAGGTCAACTCTGAGTAATATGATTCTTCTAAAGAGCAAGTTATTAGATTCTGTGATTTATGTGTATTTCCTCTTTTTTATTTTCTCCATTTCAATGGGATGGCAGGAGCTGGGAAAGCAAAGGTTGTGAGGTCTGGTTAAATCTTGAGAAGAGCTAGGTAAAGTAGTACATGAGTAGTAAGTCCTACACATCCTTACCTCCAAACATACTGAGCCTGTGCACAAGTTGGTGGTAAAGCCTGGTACAATGCTGTGGTAGGACTGTGATTTTAAAGATATATATACTATAGAGACATACTGTACATTGATGCAGATCTCATGTTCCATTTGGGGTTGTTAATGTGGTCTGCCTTGGTCTTGCCGTGCCTTAGTTTTCATTCTCGCTTCTTCTCTCTCCAGGGCTGTACTGGTGCCCTGTGCAGCACCTCCACACTATGGGGAGAAGGGCTGGAGGAAAACAGCACTTTCCTTCTCTTGCTCATCACATGCCTCTCTCTTCCCAGCAGAGCAGAATCTGCCACCTCATATGCAGTTGTTCAGTCCCAGGAGAGAGTTGTGCTTGAACAGGGAGTCCTGCATGCTGAAAAGTAACTCTGCAAGATGGAGAAGGTCCCAGCAAGGGCATTGTCTCTCTATGACAGGCTTTGGGGTCATCATGAGTGATGCCAGTCCTCCAGTGGGATTGGCTAGGAAGAAAGGAGCAAAATAAGAAAGAAATCTACAGTCCTCTGACTTTCTACTGACCTCTTCTCTGAAAGCTGTAATAGTACTGCAGGATGCTGGAGCAGTGTGACACTTGGTTGGTATCAGTACCATGAAAAATCCAGCTTGTCTGTTCCAAGTCTGAGTCTGATGATTGCACATTGTGGTTGTGTTGATGACAACAGTACAAGTGGTGGTTGTGGTGGTGGACAGATGGAATGGAAATGCATGTTTTTTCCACTAGAACTGAGTGAATAAGTGTAACCACTGCTGGGAATAGACAGTTGTTATCCTATAAGAGCCAGGCTTTGAACTCAGCGCCTGGCAGGATGAGACCCACCTAAACTCCTCTGTAGCAGCTCTTGAGTTTTAGTTGTATCCTGGCAATATTTTCTCATTTTGGTTAAACACAGGAAAAATGCCAGATTTCACTCAGGGTGATTTTATAGCAGACGGAGTTTGTAAGATATGAGCTGGATTCTAACGTGTTAAGTAACTTCACTTCTTTTTGACTAGATGGAGACTTGAGAACACTCAGCCCTTTCTAGGATGGAGCTCTAAAGAGCAGTCAGTAAGAAGTAGCATGCTACCTCCTGCATAGCTCTGCCTGCATCTATGCTGCATTCATGCTGAGGAAATGTGGAGGTAAATGCACCTAAGCCAACACATTAGGGAAATTCATTTCACATAAGAGACAAAAATAATATACACAAATTGCATTTCTCAACTCATTTCTTTCCAGGTAAGAAATCTAAGAGTTCAATCTGAGAATGTGAAAACTTCATCCCTATAAACCCCCATCATGTTTAATTATCTAACTTGTAGTTTACTTTCTTTATCTGATGCAGAATGGCTCATAATGCAGTCCAAAAAATGTCTGTCCCTTTCAGTAGCAACAAACCTGAGACTAGAAGAAATTCTCACTGTAAACCCATCTCTCTCTCAAAATGTTAGCTCCACCTATAAGGAATTAAACTACTACTTTAAATGCAGAAGCCTTTCTGTCTCAAATATGGCTATGGATCCCAAACCTGCAGCACAGCCTCAGCTACAATCTTAAGCCAATAGATAGAAAGGATGAAACTATAAGAAATGTAAGAAAATAAGTCTTGCCTTTTGCAGAGGCTACAAACCTTCAAGTGACCAGAAGTCTGAGTGGTGTGACCTAGTGTTTGACACAACTCACGTGCCTTGGCAGACCTTAGAAGAAGGCAGATACTTGGGAATGCATACAACAAACAAGGACCTGTAGAGAAGAACGGTACTGGCATGCTGTGTATGACAGATAATCATGGACCATTTTCAAGTGTATTAACTACATTTTTGAAGATTGAGTGATCAGGTCACTTGGGAGGGATAGGGAGTCTAGGTTACTAATGGGAAAACTGAGTGAAAGTGAGTTAATTACTGTGACAGCAATTTGAAAAATGGCAGGGGGAGGGAGGTGAAAGGGAGGTAGAAGAGGATGGGGCTGGGGTTCTGGGACTGCAAGGGAAATCTCAATTGCTACACCCCCTTCCTCCCTGACTCCACTTTTCATTCATGTGATTCACCATTGTCACTTATTCTTTCTTCTGTGTATGGATTTAAAGCATCAAGTCAGGATGGAAAATACCTCTCACATAAATGTCACGTGGAGTCATGACTCCATGTCCTGTTGAGAAGAAAAAAAATCATAATGTTAACAACAAATGTATGCCAGCCCTACTGGTGAGTAACATGCGAGTGACTTCCCTCAAGTTCTGATGAGTTTTTGGGTTTGAGGTTTTGGGTCTGACTCTTCACTTTGCTGCTGATTAGCAAGCTAATGGGTGGCAGTTGTCATAAAGATCATAGAATCATAGAATCATTTTGGTTGGAAAAGATCTTTAAGATCATCCAGTCCAACCTTTAACCTAGCACTGCCAAGTCCACCATTAAACCATGCCAGAAAGCTCTATATCTACACATTTTTTGAGGACCTCCAGGGATGGTGACTCAACTATTTCCCTGGGCAGCCTGTTCCAATACTTCACAACCCTTTCAGTGAAGAAATTTTTCCTAATATCCAACCTAAACCTCCTCTGGTGCAGCTTAAGCCCATTTCCTCTTGTCTTATCACTTGGTGCTTGGGAGAAGAGACCAATCCCCACCTCGTTATAACTTCCTTTGAAGTAATTGTCATGTATTGGAGGGATCTACAACTGGAGAGCTTGCTCCACTTGAGGAAAATAATGTTCCTTGTAGGTTATCAGCAGGTGGTGTTTCATATTTATCAGCTTGGCAACAGTAAGTGATATGAGGAGCTGAAGAGTCCTCAGTGGCAGCAGTAACATTTCAATAAAGTAATTTTCCAAGTTTCTTAGAAGACTACAATATCTTAAAAATAATAATAATAAAAAAAAAAGTAGTTGCCCTGAGCAGTCACTTTGTAGTGTTAGTCAGGGGATGTGGAATAATACTTGAACTCACCAAGTAATTGTTACTTATGAGCCAGCCAAAAATAATGTCACAAAACATTATGGCTTTTGCATCTACATCCATATCTTTTTGGAATAGCATATGGAAGCAAAAAATATCCCAGGACAGAGAATATGAAAGTGCAGAACTCTGTTTCAGTGATATAATGGGACTAAATTAAATCTGGAATTTGTACTTGGGGTATTCAAACACCTGTAGAGAGAATTCCCTAGCAAATCATTGAGCTGCATCTGAATGGTGTTCAGCATCCATTGCTAATCCCACACACTAACATACAGGAAAAGGGAAATAGAGGAGCAACAAGAATGCACATTGGGAAGGGATGGAGTTGGAAAGGACCCTTTCTAAAGCAGATATGAGATATCAGAAAGCCTGTTGAAGGCATTACTCCTTGGTCTGTCTGGTCATTCACATCAGAGATACAATCTGTAAAGCTGTGTCGATATGTCCTGTCAAGGACAGTGGGCGGTAGAGGCCCGGGTCCAGCTTCATCACAATCTGTAAAAGTCCTGTGGTTCAGGCTGCTTTGGGACAAAGTTGTGAGGCGCAGTGCCAGTGGTACACGGTTTTCTTGTACTATTTGAAGAGCACATAAAAAGGAAAAGAAGGACCAGGTGAGACCCAAAATAGTTCTGCACTCAGGGAACACGGGCCTTAGCGCTCCAAAGGGGATGCGGATATGCCACTGTAGCAAAAGTATTCAGTGCAGGTTGCTTTCATGTTATCCATGTGCAACTGCTGCAGCTCATGCTGTCAGTCTCAGCAATGCTTGCACTGGAGTCTGGTGTTTAACATGGCAACAGAAATGTGAGAGAAGGATTTGGGGGAAAGTTATTTCTAGTCTTTTCAAAATTTTCAATTTTTTCCTTGTTTCTGCTTCAAGAGAGAACAGTGGTTGTGTGGATTTCCAGTCCCACAGCATAAGATGATTCAGTGAAAGTACTTGGTGTTTTGTTTTCTGGCTCATACCTCCCCTAACATTTACACTTTTACAATTTATCCTTCCCTTTCAGGAACACTATGTTCAGATCAGTACCTAAAACTGTGGGGTTCGAGTGGAAAACATTAGACTAGTCCTACTTAACTTTCACAATCTAAGCTCTTCTGAGCTTGTTCAAGGTAAGTCTTGAAATCAATTTGGGATATGAATATTTTAACAAATATTTGGGTAATACATAGACTTTCCAGTCTAATGACTAGGATGAATAGGATCCCACAGTATCAAAGGCACATAGCAGCCTTTTATAGAACAGGTTTTTTGGGGGGGCAGGGATGCTGCACATGCTTAAGAAGGGAACTGGAAAGAAACACCCAGGAGCGGAAGTTTCTCTGACAGTTGAGGAGCAGATACGGTATTGTTAAGTGTAAACTGAGTTTGAGAATTAGATCAATGTTTGTCCATTATTTTGTGCTAATTAGGAGTGTAAGTTTAAAAAATAATTATCTCTTTTTAAAGCAAAAATATTGCCACAATCATTGTTTCTTATTTTAGCATAAGAAAATATAGTAGTTTCATGGTGCAATTATATTATTGGAAGCAATGTAAATGTCATCTCATTTTTCTATAGCATGTAATTAATATGTGTCTAATATACTAGGAATGTTGTTGGATCTTGTAATTTCATTTTCAAAACACAAGAACTTCAGACACAGAAGCCTTGAACCCCTAAGTAGCTGCTAGCTCTCGGTGTTAGCAGTTTTATAGAATGTTGCTTGTTTACATTGAAATGATCACTTCTCACCTCATTGCTTCTGCTGTGACTGCAGTTCCCAGGAGCTCTGAACATCATATTCTAAAGTCTAAGAGTGCCATTAGACAGGACTCTAAGCATTTTTTTTATTTCACTGTCTATATTGATCCTGTGCCCTTTCTTTCATTTCAAAATCCTTTGTTCCATAAGAAGACACCAAGCTTCATGACTAAGGGAAGTGCGCAGGCCTTTTAGCATGGAGAAGGATCCCCAGCAGCACGGGGCAGCTCGGTATGACAGCTGTGGATGGGCAGCAGAGAAGAAAAATACATACAAAATGTATGTAGCTGGTATGCAACCTGGAACTTAGCTGGACAGAGACTTAGAGATGGTGCAGTGAGGGATTCAGGTAGATGTAGACTCTTGCGATACTGCCATCATGAGGAAAGGAATCTGGCTTTTCCTGTGGATCGCTTCTGCTTACTGCTTTGAGGTGCCCAGGGGAGGCAATTGCTCTTCAGCTGTCAATGCCCTGTAACTGCAGGTTCCACTTTGTACTTGTTGACTCCATTTCTGCTGCATACCTGCATCCCTGGCAGATGCTGTTTGTAAAGCTGGACCTCCAGGGAATGCTCAATAAGCAGGTCACTAGACCGATAGATTAGGTATGATGGTGAAGCGATAGAGAACTGTTCTTCCCTGGGCAGCAGCAGCACTCTCCTGCCAGTCAGAGCTTTGCTGCCATGTGTGACAAGCGGAGAATTGGATCCTCACTGAATACATTGAGACATTTTTCTTTCCTGTGTGCTGGGACTGAGCAAAATATTGAAGGGCTACCAGGCAAGCATTGCATGCGGCAGCCAAATTAATTTCCTCTGTTTTCCATAGCATTTTTCAGCTGCAAAAAGTGATGAGAAATAGTTCAGTCTTCCAGAGTGGAACGGTTTAGCTGGATGCTAGAATATCAGAGCAAAATTATCCTCACCAGTCACTGCTCTGAGACCAGCTGCACTGGGCTTCAGCTTGCATTGGGAGTTCCTGTAATATCTGTCAAACATTTTTCAGACTCCTGGGAAAATACACGCTTGACTCACTCTTGGATGGTTCTGTGGGCCTGAGCCTTCTGCTCTGCATCTGCGATTCAAGAGTGCTTTTGTCAGGTCACAGCTGTAAGCAGAAGGCATCTGATGCTGTGCTCCTATGCATCAGTGTAAGTTGGCCTTGGTTCTTTCAGAGCCCCTGGTTTAAATGGCTTTAAACAATATCAGAATTAGGCCTTGAATCTTAACTAAGGCATTGTGATCCTTCTAAATTAGTCACTTTTCTGTCTTCTACACTTTTTCTTAAATAACTCTTAGCACATATTTAATTATTTGCAGCGTGGGTATGCATCAAGGTCTAGGCCAGAATGTCTGCTCTGTTGTGCTATGTGGTCCCACTCCCTTCTCCAGCACTTTCTGCATGCTAGAAGAGTAGACAGAGGATTGTGGGGGTTTTATAAATCCACTAAGTTAGGATATTTTGGGGAGAGGGAAAAAGGAGTTACTCAAAGTACTTGTACATAAAGGAATAATATTTTTGTCACCAGTGTTTGAAGTGTCTACCACTTTTGAAGTACCAAAGTCCCATAATTTACAGGAAATATAGAATTACAATAATAATATTTTCATTCAGAACTTCATACTTACCCAGGGACATCCTAAGTACCTACTTTAAAATATTCCAGCATCAGTCACCGATGAACTGTGATATCTGCAGGATTCTCTCCATATGGCTAGACTCAACTTAAACAAATTTTGAAAGGCAAAAAAAGTCGATTGTTGAAATAGTCAGGGTGAGATGGGATTTAATCTCTGGAATACGGCGTCGTCGTGCTTGATGGCAAAAGTCCAAGACAACTTTCACAGCAGAAGCAAGCACCTTTTTGAAGAAGATCCAACTCTAAGTTCATTAGTAAAAGGGTAGCCCCATGTTGCGGTTGGTGGCAGACTAGCATGCATATTATCTTCCACAGTATCAGGTGAAGGAACAAGACAGCTGAAGCATGGGTGGGATTGAGATCCAATAGCATTAAGCAAAAAAGGGACACATTTTCAAAAGCACCTAAGTGATGCATGCAAAGGAGAGGTCCTCTGGGACATCTGCAGTACGTAGGTGTTTAACTGCAGTTGGCTTTGGTGCTGTTAGCCACCAGATGCCTTGAGACACCCTTAGGTGCTTACCTCCATCCTAGCGTCTCAAACACTTCTTCAGAAAGCAGTCTGTATGAGCGATGGGATGGTGGGAAATCAGAGGAAGATAAAGCTCCTTTAGTAGCTTGGAAAATGGGAAGTGAACGCTTTTAAAAGGTACTTTTGATTCTTTTTCTGTGCCCCAATCTCCCCACTTGTAAACAGGAGTGAGTGGTCCTGGGTGTGCTGTAGTGGCAATGTTTAACAGTCAAGTACCGTCTGCTCCCGAGTGCTTTGCTCCTGAGCCCAGCTGTGGTTGCTAAGTGACAACAACCTAATTGGCTCATAACTTTGACTAAGCCAAGCATTTAAAAGCAAGAGTGAAGTGCTAAGGACAATGCAGCTCCCCTGCTGTCCATATAGCAAACCAGATTTGGTACTAATGTGTTTTCTAGAGCAGACAAAGTTATTTGTTCGCTGTTCTTCTCCAGTAAATTAGATATTACTCAGTGTTCTAGAGGATTACACTAATTGCTATGGTAATCATAATAGGAAGCAATTACTTTCAGCAAATAATTATTTCACCTTCCTAAATCTGTTTGTGACCACACCTGGTCCCAGCTTTTATAACAAAACCCCAGCTTTTATATATGTTTTTATAACAAAATCCCAGCTTTTATAACAAACGTTTTTCTGGAAACTAGAAAACAGATATTGCTGTGGTCTTTGGTGGGGAGGGCTTGCAATTCTGCATGCTGGGGTCTTCCCCTTGCCAGACCTCAAGGACATAAAAAGTTATTTAAAAATTTCATGATTTTTCTAAACAGTCTGATCATATTGACAGGGCTGTCTTAGGGCTGCTTTTTATTTGTCCTTGGTAGGTGTAGACAAAAATGCATAATACCAGGACCTGGGAAAAGGCTTGAATCCATGTGAAAACATGAGCAGTTTGGTTTCTCTTGAGCTAATCCACTATGTTGCTGTTACTTTCCTGTCTAAGGACTTTAGTGAAGACACCACTGTGAATATAGATTTAGGAGAAAAAATTACAGGACAAAACTGTTTGCTGTATTAGCATATGATTGTTATTATGGAAACTGATCAAATTCTGTAGTATAAGAGTACCAAAATAGAATGCCTCACAAAGACATTAAATGACATTTAAAGATCAAATTCTTTAAGTTAATACCATGCATAATAGCTTTTCCATGTTTTGTTTTTGCAGCAAGTCCTTTATTTTACCCAATACTGCTTGATAAACTGTTTTTTTAATCCACTGTGTCTGACCTAGATTGAAAATTCTCTTTGATAAACAACTACAGCGGTGTTTGGCTATTCACAGCAGTATTCCTCAACATTGCTAATGTTCATTAGACCTGGCAGAATGAGAAATCCTCAAATTACTAATTACTGAGGTGCTGTGCTGCTCGCATAAGTAAAATGGAAAACATCTTGTCCTTGTTTGGTACTAGGAAAGATGGATAGTATTTTCTGCTCTGTTTGTGCTTTCCAGTGCAAGACCAGCGCTGGAAAATACTGAGGGGTACTACCAGTAAGGATGCTTTCATCTGAAGGTGTATATAGAGGATCGATAAGAATTGATGAGCTG
The DNA here is from genome assembly GCA_013399115.1 of Anseranas semipalmata. NCBI lineage: Eukaryota > Metazoa > Chordata > Aves > Anseriformes > Anseranatidae > Anseranas > Anseranas semipalmata. The sequence continues at coordinate 120,954 of VXAA01007048.1, forward strand.
TTTCCCATCGAGCTTGTAGGTTCAGAAGTGTTCTTCAGGGACTCCAGAGAAGTACAATCTGTAGCTGGAGGCTAGTATCAGTACAGCAGGTTAACAGAAAGTGGCAGAGCTCACACTAACTTTCTTCACTAAAGTCTTCAGTGCGTACTTGGTGGCCCAGCTTCTGTTTGCCAAGACATGGTGCAAATCCCTAAAATGGGCTTCATCCCTCTAGCAACTGTATTTTCTCTGCAGAGAGCTCTACAATGCTAAATCATGCTGATGTTGTTCACTGCTAGTTATTTCTACTACAATGATTTATGGTCTTGAGCGTGATAGCCAGAATAAGTGGATTCCCTTGGGTTTGCTGGCTGAGAACATTTGCCGAGTCCTGAACAGCACAACACATAAACAGAGTTTTAAGGCCAGATTTGCTATTAATTTCTGTTTCGGTCCATGTGCCAGCAATTTGCAGGAATAATTGACGTTACCTTGATATCTAGCGGTCTGCCTACACATCTTTATGAGCAGACATGACCTCACTCTGTTCTTGCTGGGAAAGTACCATCTCCAAACAATGGGTTAGCAAAGCCCTGCCTCTGTGCTGATATCTGTACTCACCCAGCTTCAGGATTGTGCTATTGTGGCCGTATGGCTCACAGCCAGCCTGAAACACTGGCGAGAAAACTGAGGGAAAGAGCTGGAGAAGATTAAAAAAGAGGGGCCAGTCTTAACAAAGCTGCAGTGAGGTTTATGAAATGCACCATAGCATATTTCTTCTCCAGCCCCTGCAAACTAGGCACTTTGCCGCATCTCCAGATACCTGAATGTAATTAAAAATCTTGCTTAATGTGAATTGATGCAATTGGAGTGAGAATTCATCTTGGTAGGTGCTTTCTTTAAATGGAACATAACCTGCTTATATATACCAATTATCAGAGAAAGTGCATTGTAACTCCCTCAGCACAATTCCAGAATATGATCCTAATGCTTTAGCATTTTGGACAGTACCATACTGCACATTTGGGCACCATGTGAGATTTAAGTGATAAAAAAAAATTTTGTGAACTGCCATTGTACACACGTTGTCTTACAATACCCATTTTTCAAATAGCAGTTCAGATTTCCGGTTTTGTTTATTTGGCTCAGAAGGGTAGAGGACTGAAATAAAGCAGCTTTTCCAACAAAGCCATGTAATTAAAAACCAACACTCAACCACTAAAGTATTCCCCAGTGGCTAAATGGAAACTGAAGAGTGTTGAGGGATATTAGTGATGTGCTCAGTCATTTCTGACTCCGAAATTAGAAACAATTGGAATTAGCTGAGGAAAAAAATTGCTTCATTCAAGTCAAATTTTAAAAGATACTGAATTATTGGAGTAAGGTAAATTCATAGGCAATGTGCAGGACAGCTGGGAATGTGAATTAATTAGCAATACAGATATGTATATCATGAAAACCAATTTGTTCAATAAAATTGTAGCAATGTTTTTTTCCTCTTCCCAGGCAATTAAGAATTCAGATAATCTCTCTGAGAAAAAGCTGAGAAAATCCGATTTTGATGAGCCAAAGTATTGCAAAAGAAGGCCTCCAGCTGTAAAGCCTGGGTACTGCTGTTGCCTCATGCACACCACTGACAACTGCTCTGTGGCTGCCTCCCTGAATACACCACATCACTGGCTCTTGGCATCTACGTTCTCTACATTTTCTGTGATTTCTAGTCACTGTTCTTATCGCCAGACCAAAATAAAGAACTTGAAGCACAAATGATGGGTAAGATACTGCACCTACTATTGCACGGCCGGTCAAGCAGTAGGCTTTCTCTTTATTCCTGAATTTTTAAAATTAGCTCTAATTCACAGGAGTTTAATGCATCCGACTGATTATGTTAAGGACCGTGTGCAGTCCTCCTGGGGGGCTGAACCAGAACCCTCCAAAGATAAAAACTGAGCTGTTGCAACTTATGCTAAAAAATGTGCCCATCTGTAATATTGGGGAAAAAAAAAATCTCATCTTCTGGGGGAAAGGCGAAAGAAAGCTTGTGATATTCAATGACTAGGGAATTGCATCCACAGGAACTAATATGGGACTGCGATCCTTTCAGATTACCCAGAATCTTCCTGGAAGGAGGAGAAAGCGTATCATTTCAGTAGCCAAACAGTATAAATAATAATGAAGCAAATTATCCTTTTTGAACAAGCTGCTGAACCTCAATGTGTATGTGAATGTTTTGGGAATATGGGAATTTAAAAAATGCTTGCTGAGTATATGTAAAGACTCCATATAAGTGATTTTGTCTTTATTTTATGCAATGCAAATGTAATTCGCTTTTGCTATTCATATTCCCTGTTCAAGTGAATAATAATAATAAAAAAGTTAGACTTAAAAAAAAAAAAAAGATTGTAATAGCATGAAGAACAATAAACATCTTTCTTTTGGCACCAGGGGAAAGCTGCAATAACCATTTCTTTAAAGAAAAGACATACATGCCATTAATTTAAATTACCAGGGAGTAGAAGAGGAGGCTAGCTAACAAATCATTTATTGTTATAAAACAAAAGCATTCTTCTATGCACATGAGCATCAGTGATACTGGGAGAGTTAACAATTCCTTAAGAGGCTTAAGAGGTGAGTTTACTATTCCAGTTTCTTTAGCATGATCTCAGGGACCTTTAATTATTGCATCATGTCCATGTGGTAACTTCATTACACAATCCTGCTCCTGGTCTCTTCTGGGAGCCCTCCTCTTACCACCTTCTTACTTACAACACTGACTTACTGTTACTTCCTTACGAGTGACAGCACTCAGGCGGTGTGTTCTTCTTTCCTTCCACCACAGCCCATTGGCTTCTAGCCCCACTTACCTGCTGTGCTCCTCCCTGGTCTTTAAGCACATTTGTCTATTTTTCACATTCATAACAAGGTTGGGTAAGATGGCTGCTGAATGTTTGCTGGGGTTAGTCTCCCAGGAGCTTGCACAGGAGGCTTGAGAGGGGACTTCTCTCTACAAGAGCTACACTGACAGTCTCCGTCTCAACTGCGGTTGTCCATAGACCTGTTGATTCAGTTTTTGTAATCATTTCCAGCTGTTTACCCGGTGGAGCTTGCGGCCTCAGTGTTCTTTTAATTCCCTGTAGTTCCTCTTGGAGTACTTCTAAAATCAGTGTTCACCACGGAGCCAGTGGAACACTTGAGCAGTTTTGACTGTCACTTCTCTCCAGCAGAGAACAACCCTGTCCCCTCCCTGTGTGCTCCCCAGCTCCCTTCACCAGCCTTCAGCCAGAACGATGAAAATGCAAGTGAGAAAATAAGATGGGATCATGCAATACTCTAGGTTAAAAAGAAAAATAAGATTTTAAAATATGAACTAGGCTAATTTTAAGTTTACATTAGCAAAAAAAACAAAAACAAAAAAAAAAACTCCATCCAGCCAAAACCTTCCTGTACAAGCAAAGTAGTTACACTACAACAAGTGTAAAAGGCAATGTCTCTTCAGCATCATGTGTGGACTATAACATACGGCTTTCCATTCTGGATTCGTTTGAGAGACCTGCAAACTAATTGCAGGTAACATCTACTGCTACAATTAGTTTCTTATTTTTGGAAGTCTACTTTATTCTTCTTTATTGTGTAATTGGTAGTAATGATGTCAATTGATAGGGCCTCCTTTCTGTCTGCAGTTTTAGTTAAGGATTGCTAAATAGAGCACTGGATAAGAATAGGATTTTGCATATGCTTCTCTTGTTAAAAGCAAAAGAAAAAGAGCCAAGTTGTATGTTGCCTCCCTGCAGTGTAGACTGGTGGAACAGAAGATTTTCTTCCAAGCTGGTAACTGAGCAAGAGCAATGAATAGACAAACGTAAACTTTTCAGCAGTGTGTCTGTGCATGATTCACTGTTTGTTTCAAACATCAGAACTACTGAATTCAGAATTTCCATCCTGAACCCTTGCGAAGGTTCATTTCAATGCAACAACTACCTCAGAGTGCCCACTATTTGGTGCTTTGCAGGAAAGAGGGGGAAAAAACAGTGGTAGATGGCTAGGGAAGAAAAACAATGTGCCAGTGGGGAAGGAATTTTATTTTTTAATCTTCATGGCTTTGTCCTGAAAGCAAGAAACTGGCTCATGTTTTGTAAAACCAGGCAGATCTTTTGAAAGCAAAGCAAAACCAATACAGCTGCAAAGACTAGCTTTGTCTCATGTTATTTTAACTATCTAAAAATTAATTACCTGTTTTCAGCTATTCATGCACACTTCTCCTGTAGCCAATGGAAAAAGACAGTAACCAGCACACAGCAATTCATCCTGGCCCAGGAGAGATATTTTACCCTGTAACAACATGTGTTCCTGTCATTTGCTGTTGGAAGGGATCCAGATGGCTGTCTTGGAGCAGAAGCCTGCCTTTCAGATATTTATAGGTAGGTAAGATGAATCCCAAACTGCGAGACTGCAATGTGCTTACCCTTAACAATAGGCAAACCCTGAAAAGCAAAGAGGTGCCGTATGATTTTGTCCATCTCTCACAGTTCCCACAAATGTTTATGGAAGATATGTAATGCAGATCAACTCATACTTTGATAAACATACTGTATCAATCCTACGTCACGGAAATCAGCAATAAAATAAAATAAAATAAATATCCCTTGGTGCTGATATGAGTAAGCAAAGATCCAGAACTACCCATCATGAAAACTGCTAGTAACTTTGCTGACTGACCCTCTACTTGCTCATACTGCTTTCCAACAAAGCCATCAGACGTTTGCACAGCACCAGGAGGGGAGGTGGGTTGGGTACATGGGTGCACATCTAAACTGAGCATAGCAGGGGGGAGGCATTTGAACTGCAAGCAATGGGTGACATCCTACCAGAGCTGTGGGGTGGCATTGTTACGTGTTGGAGTATAATGGAAATCCATTGTATAAGGAGGTGACGCAGGTTCAGAAAGGTTGAAACATTCAGAAAAACTGTAGATGGCTATTTTAGGGGAATATGATCCAGACATTGATTTAAACATTTTTTGCCTAGTCTGAATGGAATAAATGCACTAAAGCATTTATTCATTACCTAAACAAGTACTAAAACAATGACAACAAAAAAGACCACCCCCACAAAAAACAAACAGTTATTTACTAGGAACATAAAAAGTCAAGACAAACTTGCATTTTAAGAATTGCTATTATCCCTTACCGCTCAATGTCTCTTTTCTTATCTGGAACTGTTTGGAACAACCCAGAAGTTTAGGCTGCTTTAAGGAGTGGTTCTGAAATGCAAAGAGCGTGTAAAGCAATGTAATGATCTGCTTGATGAAAGAATGTTTTGGCTTCTGACAATCAGATATGGACCACTGTGAGCAGACTTCCCCTATTAAGACTGTCTTTGAGTGAAACTGGCCTGATTCACTGGGTTTCTTTTACTGGCTCTTGTCCATGGCAAATGGAACTTTTTTATAAATGCACATTACACTTACTCTTATGGGTCATCTGCAGTTTTCACTGCTTCTCATTGGTGATTGTTCCTCTTGAAAGGAAAAGATGAAGCAAATTAATGGATAGCATTCACTAAGAATCCTTCCTCTTTTTCCTTTAGGACATTCCTGAAATGCAAATGATGAGAACAAGAAATGGTTCAATACTCTTTATGACAGCCGTCTGTGTTAAGCCTAATTAGTCTCCATCAGGTAACCAGATATTTCTAGAAAGAAAATCTTTGTCATTAATAAACGCATCTGTCTTGGATTTTGTAGTACAGTGTCTGGTAATAGGACGGTATTAAATATTGGTAGCTGACATGGGCAGCACTTCATGAGCAAGGATAATCTCCTTGCAATGAAATGTGCTAATGAAACAGGTTATCACTGTACAACCTTATTGCTCTGAAGGGCATCTCTGCTCCTGCTTTGCAATTTAGCATCTCCTGCTCGCAGATGATGTAGTTCCATCATAATCCTAAATCCTGGTGTTGTATAAGACAGGACAATTGCGTGCAGGGAGCAGCAGCAGGGGAGTCAGTTTGAGGCAGAGAGAATTCAATGGTGCGTTGCTCAAGGGACTCGAGCAAGAGCAGACCTGGGAATGCACCTTGGCAGTTCCCAGCCCTTCTCAACCTTCTTTTTCCCACTGTGAGAGAAGAAAATACCTTTCCCATAATAAGAGATATAACAGAGATACAGAGAAAAGAATCATATAAGACATATGTGGCAGGTGTGAGAAACAAACCCCAAATTTCCTGACTCTCAGGCCTCTGCAGAAATGAAAAGCCCATATTTCCCTTGGTACACTTGAATGTAATTTACACTCTGAAGGGTGTTTGTCTTCCTACAGGATTCCAGTGGCTTGCATCCTGCCTGTTAGGACTGCTTGCGGCTCAGTGCTGGTGTGGAGCAGGCAGGTTTTCAGCAGTTTGACCACTCACAGCTGCCATGTGGCAGCTCCATGGAGTGTTCAGAGGAGACACAAAGCCAAACTTCTCCAAACTTGCAGAGATTGCTATCATTTCTAAAAAATGCAGAACTACTACATCAGAGAGCTTGCCATTATTTTTTCTCAGTAGAGACTGAGGATGCTCCAGAGGCCTGGTTCTGAAAGCAGGTGGGATTAGCTCCATCAGAGAGGACAACCACAGAGAAGATAGTCCTGGGAGACTCAGAGGAAGTTACTGCCTTTTGGAAATTGACTAATACCAGGAAGCCCAGTCTTTGGCATCCCTTTAACTTCTCTCTCATCTAACCTAATGACCATTACCTTGGAGAATAATCTGCATAAGAAAAAACATTTAAAGCCCTTCTGGAGAGCCAGTGTATTTATGTACATGCACACTGCATTTCAAGTGTTCTCTTACTGACACACCGTTCTTTAGCATTAACCATGGTGCATGAGACGTCCCATCTCAGCATGCCCAAAGGACAAGGGTTCTACGCAGAACCAGCTCTTCACCAAGTCTCTGCAGCACCCACGACCACAGGATCAAGGTATGTGATAGGGGTCTTAGGTTCTACTACTGTAGTAATTAAAATACTCTCACTCAGTAAAACAGAGCCTCAGTTTGGACAACTGGAAGGCCAAATCCCTACATTCCAGCAGGATTGTCATTTTGTAAGTCATCCACTGCAGATTCACCCTGGAAGGAAGCAGCTTTACCTGGAAGAGCGGGACAGGAGGCCCTTGAAATGTAGAGAGATGCAGGGAGGAGCTGCTCACAGTGGACTGAGCCACTCCAGCCAGCAATTACCAGGGCTTACTCCCTTGAGTAAACCCTCTCTTAAAAGGGTATGGGTTTTCCATGGAAGAATGCTTCAACTCCCTGTCTGCATAAGCAGGAATAAAAGTCATGTCCCATCAGCTGAAGGCCATATCCAGAAGAATGCTGTTATGAAGCTGTTGTTTCTGGAAAAGAAAAGCAAATCAGGTTTCATAGCCTGATGTTAGTCCCGTATGTGTTTTATTACCCCAAAGGGATTTCAGTTGCAAAAAAACTCTGCACAAAGTTTTCTATTTCCCCTTGCACCCTCGCTGACATACCCAGCTGGGCGCTGATGCACAGTAGCAGACAGCGGCGATGATTACTGCCCTGCAATTTTTCGATTTTCTGTCAGACTGTGATGCAGTATAAAAACTCTATTTCTGTTAGACTATTTCAGCTTAAGTACTTGCATCATTCATGCTAGCCTCAGCTAGAAAATAACCCTGTGCTGCACCATGAACAATTTCTAAGTGATGGCAAGCTGTTCCAAAAGCAAAACCCAAGATATTCTGGACAGGTGTAGAACACAACCACCAGCTGTGCTTTAGGATGGACCAAATGAGAAGACTTTCATGATATTGGGACTAAATCTAAATCCCATCAAAAAAAACTGTGGGCATGGGTCTTAGTCCCTCTAGTAATTGCAAAGATGAACCCAGTTGCAAACGTGCCGTTGTTGCAAGATGCTCATGTTTAGCTCGAGCGCGGTGCATGGCTCCCCCTCTGCTGCTGCACGGAGCAGCGGCCTCCAGCTGCAAATCAGGCTGAGTATTGCAGCTCAAGGCAAAACTCCTCCACGACACAGCATGTCTTTGAGCTGACAGAGACACTTTGCACTGCACCAGGCTTGTGTGTCCCGATGTTAAAACATTGTCAGATCAGGGTGCTGCATTTTACAGAGCCAGGGTGAAGACATAAACAATCACATGGGATGTTGGGGCAACGGAGGGTTATTTTTGGTGGTAACTGAGGAAAAAAAAAAAGAGGGAGTCAGCATTTAGATGAAGGTGGGATAGAGGGAATATGGTGGTTGCCCCCGCGCTGGGAAGATGCAGCCCAAAGGGCTCCTGGCCTCCCCCTTTTGCCAGGAGCCAGGGACAAGAGCATGCCATGGGTGCTGCACACCTTGGTTCCATGCTGGCACGGGTCTGGGAGGCAGAGAGCTCGCCCAGCCGAGCAGAGTGTGCCGCTGCTCACCCCAGCTCCACCCGCTGCACGGTGCCCTCCGCTGGGCTGTCTGTTCTGGAATTTGCCTTTGTTCAGATTTTAATTTTTCTTTCTGATTTTCCTCTTCCAGTACGGGATGTTTCCCAGTGCTGAGCTCCAGACCGGCTGTCGCTCTGCTCCTCCACGACTGTCCCCTCCTACAGCGGCCGCTTCTTAAACAGGAATCAAACTGAAGCAGCAAGTATGTTTTGCACTTTAAAATATGGAAACCTCTCAGTGATTCTTTGCAGCTCTCATTTCCTGTGTGTTTTACTGTATGTGTAGTTTGCAAAGCACAAATCATATGTAAACATACAGTATGTTTAATTTAGAGGTATTCTCAGAGCTTCTTTGCCACAGACAGGACTTGCTCTAATGAGTAAAGAAATATATTTCATTCTGCAAAACTCAGTGGACTGTTTTGTTAGACATTACCCACAGCAAACATTTTTAATTAGTGGCTATCTAGCGGTCATTACCTTTCTCACTTCCCTTACATTAAGAACAGTTAATTTCAGTATTTATCTGGTCTACTTGGGATGTACATGATGTGCTGAAGAGGAAGAGAACAATAATGATGTTTAGCACTTAAACAGCACTTATTCCAGTTCCTGCATAAATATTAACTGATGAATTCTCACAAGAGCCCTGAGGAATAGATTAACATTTTTATCTTTCTATTTAGAGAAACAGAAGCAGAGGTGTGAGAGACAATATGAAAAGGACAGAGAGGTGCACAGATGTACTTTTCTAAGCTTTTGTAGCATATGAAAGAGGCCTGTAGATGTCTTTTATAATTCTGCTTACAGTTTACATTTAGGTGTAACAGGAATACAAAATCTTGCCTTCCCCTGACTTTACTGGGAACTTGACAAATGAGGAGTAGGAACATCCTTAGAATATAACTGGAAGGTGAGAAAGTTAAACTATCAGGGAGGATTTTTGTTCTAACAGTTGCATTTCTACAAACATTAAAGATAGCAAAAACTTGGAGACAGAATGAATAAAAATCACTTATCTCAGTTAGGCACTGCTTCCGCCAGAAATAATCATTCTGCTCCTCCGTGCACTGTGCTGTTTCAGAATTCTCTGTGTTGCTTTCATGCTAGGCGCAGGTCCCCACACCACAGCCCCTGGAGCTGTGTTTTAAACCCAGACTGGGCTGAGCTGGGTCCCAGCACAGTTTCCCAGCTGGGAGGCCAGTGGGCTCTCATGCATTCAGCATGTCTATATCCTCACTGTAGTGCCCTGCTGCTGTACCCATTTCCCACCCGGTGCCAGTGCAGCCTTTTGGGTTCTGCCCTGCTCAGGGTTCCTGCATGCCAGGGAATGGAAAGGGAGTTTCAGAGCTGCAGGTCCCCCTGCTCCTGGCTCGCTGCAGGCACACTCCGAGGCAGACAGCGCGTTGCCCCGTGCGCTCCTGCACGCCGAGCACATTGGGTCGCCGTCCCGGGGAAGCGGCAGGTTGGAAGGGCTGCGTTATTCCGCCACGCTGGCACTGACGTGTGTAAGTCAGCCCAAGTTACGAGCACACCTTTAGTTTGCTGTCCAGGTCTGCCCTCAGGGTAGATTTCCCCAGCTCATGCATATTAAAGAGCAGTGATACCAGGAGCAAAGCATGACCTGAAGGCCATTCAGTATGCTTGAGGCTTACTCAAGGCTACCAACTCACTGATGCTTTCTGGGCATGCTAGCAAGAAAAAAGGGACCTGTTTTTGGACATCTGGTAGTCATCGACTGTACTACCACCCTCCCTGTGAAAAACTTTTCAGTACTTCGTTAGTGACATTGAATATATGTAGTTCCAAAGAGCAGAAATGAATCCCTTCTACAATTAAGATACCTCATTCTCTAATAGCATTACTATCCTCGAAGAAAAACTAAAATTAATTTTATATCTCGTATTCCTCAAAAGATGCATTTGTCCTTCTAACACAAGAATATTGTGTTCTTAAAATCAATTTTAATTGAAAAGCCTTCCACTGCCTATCTACAGGTGTGGATGTTTTCTGATTACCACTAATCAAACTCCAGGGCTGATGTGCTTCCTTTTCAAGGGAAAATGGGATGAACTCATGTTAAGGAAAGGGTGGAAGCAACATTAGTGTCAGGTATTAAAACAGATGGGCTTAACTTGACTTCCACTGAGTTTGCAGAGTGTTAGTAAAAATTGATTTTAGATAGTGCATGTTCAATTGGGCGCAATGTTTTTATAGACAAAATATACAATGAAAAATATGTTTGTATGTGTACTTAAAATGATGTCTACTCTGAAAGTTCAGTTACCAGTGTAACCGTGTCAGTTTGTCTGCTCTGTATGAACTGATGCTGTAGCATCTTGTGGTTCTGCTTATGGATAGCACAGCTGCGCTTCAGGACAAACAAGCAGCAGAGAGGTTGCCACACCTGATTTGCCAAGACAGCATTTACTAGTTGGTGAAACGGAAGAGCCTGATCAGAGTTTTGAGGCAGTAATGAACTAAAACTTATTTTCAGTGGGGCAGTGTGTGTAGGTAAGTACTCAGAAGTACAAGTCCTCCCTCCTGGGCTGTTTGCCATGGGCGTCCCCATGCTAACACCATGCATGGTCCTGGTGAACTTTCAGCAGGCAGCAAGGGCAGGCTGTGCCCCTGCTCTTGGGGACTGCCCAGTGTGTGCCAAGCGGGAGGAACTTGGCCCTCACCACATGCTGGCACACCTGAAGGAGCTGAGGACACCTCCTTGCAGTTCTCCGACTGCACACCGGTGTAAGGATGAGTCTGTTGTGTATTGTCAAAGTAAAGGGCTACAAATTTCATTAGCGTGTAGGAACCAAAGATAAAGAGAGATTAAAGAAAACAAAGCACATCATCAGTAGTTAGTTACTCTTGGTTTAACACATTTTCCAGGATTTTCTTCCGAAGTACCACAGGCTACAGGGTAACTTGGAGTTGAGGGCAAATTCTAATAACCATTCCAGGAGGAAAACAATGAAATTACTTGCAGAGATGTCCCATTAAATTTTCATTTCAGTAAAATAAATTGCAAGCAATCATAAGACAAAGAGGCTGCTAATGATTCACACTGTTTCTTTTATTATTTATTTATTTTTACAAGGACACCTGCACAAAGCACTGCACTTCAATTGCTCATCTGATTTCAACTGGTGTTATTCAGTCTTCTGGCAATCAGAGGAACCACAAACACCACCAATGTAACTTCTTAAATCAACAAATGCAAGCATATACTGGGTCAGTGTGATCAAGCTGATCCTCACTGCGTCTTCTAGTCACTTTGAACCATTCACAGGGAAAAAAAAAATCTAAATCTTTCTCTTCCTTGCAACTCTGCCAGGTACTTTTGGAGAAGGTGCCTCCCCAGGAGGGTCTGGTAATTGTCTGGGGGTTTCCAGTAAGGGCAGATGGATGGGGCTGATCTCTTGTGTGAGTCCATCAGCTTGGAGAGAGAGGCTTAAGGCAGAGACTAAAACATGTTATAAACCAAAGAATCCTAGCAAGTATGAAGAACACAGATGTCCAATCCCTCTGCTTTTTAATGGAGATTGCTCCCTCTAATGTATACAAATGTGTTGATTTCTCTGTTGAGTCAATGACAAAATGTGTCTCTGCAGCGTCTCTTTTCATTAGGCGATGTTTGTTGCTTGCGTCAATAAATCATGATGTTGAGCTAAATGAAAACTATGGCCTGTTAACCCTGGTGCTCTGACTGGGGCCATCGGTCTGTTAGGTCTGAGGAGAGCAGCCTGCGGTCGGAGATGCTCCCTGGGAGCACCGCTGTACCTGGGAGGCCTAAGGCAAGGGGTTTAGGAGTCACAGGGTCTGACAACCCTTCCTAGTGTTTGCTGGAGCTACCAAGCTAGTGCTTGGGATTTTAAACTGCAAACTCTGAGATGTGAGGGATGAAGTAATGTGTGGGTAAAGCTGTGTGAGAGGATTTAGCTGGAGCGTAGACACATGAGATAACAGCTGACCAAGCAAATGCGGCAAGTGGGCCGAAAGTCTTGGGAGCAGGAGGGTTAGCCTTTGCTTTCAGTGCCTGGGGGCTTAGGAAGAGGCAGTTTCTGTTTTTCTGCACCCAAATAACAGCTACTGAAGAGTCTGCAGAATTATTTATTTTCATGAATGTGTTTTCTTTAGAATTTGCCAGTGCCCATGATCGTAGTGCTTTAGTGCTTCAGTTCTGTTATTACATGGTCCTCCCTGGGCTTCCTCTGATTTCCTTTGTCTGAAATGGGAGGTTTTTAGGCTGAAAAATGATAGATTAAGCTACTTGTGCAGAGGACAATGTATTTTTCTTCTTCCAACATATCAAACAAACCCTTTGAGGCACATTTACCAGATAAGGGCTGGAAAAACAACTCGGGCTGCTTAGTCAGATCAACAGCTTTGGCCTCTTGGCTGTGCTTCCCAGGGAGGTGACGGAGCAGGGCTGTCAGTGCCAGCAATGGACGCTCTGCCACAGCCTCTCTTTTCTGGGGAACTGGACCACAGCCTTTGGAGAGCATTCATTTTTTATTTAAAAGTATTTGAAATAAAATCAGGATGTATTGCACTTTACGGCACCTCTCCTAGAACAGAAATTGGGAGCAGTAGGTTTCCACTGTTTGCTTTTCCTCTAATCCCAGATTTTTGTCAGCTGGCTGGGATTGCTGATGCAATCTTATTGGTATGAAGACAGCAGCATGTCGTACGGCAAGTAAATCTCTTTTCTTACCAATAAGTAAATAAAATAAAGCAGTTAATTTCTAGTGTGTTATTGTAACAACAACACCAACAATAAAAATGAAGAGCTGTTACTTTAATGCAGCAAAAAATAAATCTGGGCCAATCCTCATTGCTAGCAAAAGTGCCTACTCCTTTATTCCACCTCTCTTTCATTGCAATGAACTGCATATTTACATTGACCCTTTGCTGGTTATCTCCTCTGATGCTGAGGAACCATATCTTGTCTGTGCTTCCCATCATGCTGAATGGACTGTTGTTTTTCACCTGGCTGTAGACAATACCCTACTGTAATCAACTCTAAATAAACACTTGGACTGAGTGGCACTTCCCTTAAATTCCAGAGTCCTGGCAGTCTGTGCTGCTGTTGGAACAGGGTCATTCTTGCTTGGTTGCATATTGTCCCTTTACTGCATTCATTCACTGTTCCATGGTAGTTGAGGAAATCATGAGTCTCCTGCTGGGAAGACCAGTGAACACAAGAAAAGACTGCCTGCAGGGATTGTGAAGCCTCTAGTAGAGGTCAGACAGGGCAGATAGCTGTCAAATATGATAAATACAGATAATTCTGGCTTGGGACAGAGATATAGATTGCATAACCTCAAGGTCCCTTCGAGCTCAATTTGCCCAGACTTCTATACAGCGCATACTTTATTAATATGCATATTAGTGTCCCAGTGTGATGTGTTTTAATATCACTCATACTGCAATAAAATTTGATTTCCCCTGGAGAATATTCATGCAAAATTACCTTGTGTCATCAGCAAGAATGAAAAGAGCATGACTTCTGCATCTGATGTTTTCATGATGGAAAATTGGTCAGCAGTGGTCAATACGCTGAAGAGCAGTGTCTGGTATGAGTGTGCACTGCTGTCCCTTGAACAAGACTGTGGCGTGCTCGTAAGTGTTGCCTCCAGAGCAAACTAGGAAGTGCAGAGCCCCAGGTCATGGGCTGGTCACAAAGGACCACTGGGAAATAGCACCCTTTGCAAAACCTCAGAACAGAGAGAGGCTTTGTAGAAATAAAATGGAGAGTTTAATTTGTTTCATAGGAAGATATGAGCTGTTGCCGTCTGGGCTGGCTGCTTAATTCAATGGACCTGCTCACTGGACCCCCAGCACTTCCATGCTTTTGGATTTGGGGTAGCTCTTTGGTTGCAGTTTCTAGATGACAAAGCGAAGGAAAAGTGTAGCACTTTTTGAGCTGCAAGACGCTATGGTTTAACCTCTTTGGCCTCTGAAAAGAGTGGTTTCAGACCCCACATCTTCCCAACAACCAATGCAAAGCAGGTCACGCAGTCTCAGCAAACAAACCTGCTAATCACCTTCCCTCTATTCTTGAACTATGCACAAATTCCTGGAAAACAGCTAAATCCTGAACACACTTCTCCTATGAATGTCTCCTATGTTCCTCCTCACCTCTTCATGAGGGCTGCCCCAAGCTGCCTTTTCTATCCTCTGCGCCTTTCTTGCAGGCATTCAAATCCAGCAGCCCTGCTTGCAAAATCATTCAGCATGTGCACCAGGCACATCCCTAAATTATCAGCTTTGCTCATATTTCTATCTGGTATAGGCACAGCAGGAAAACATGGGAAAAAATATAAAAGCAGTATGGGCTTTGTGTGTTTTGACTCTCCCTTTCTCCCAGTATAGATTAGTTGTGTCCATATTTGGTTTTGCTATGCCACAGAATTTGGTGATTACGTATTAGATCACCACAAGTCCTTACCAGGTTGCCAGCTGTCTACCATACAACTCTTTGTCAACCTGCTGTTTACTGTCCTGTTTTCTCAACTTTTGTCTGAGATCCAACGTTTTCTGTTCATCTGATGGACCTGTGTTCTTGCTTCCTCGTCTGCTCTTTCATTAGACTGGTCTCCAGTTTCCATAGAGACTGCAAGCCTCACCTTGCCCTCTGAATTAGTGTCCCTTTGTTGCATTTCGTGACTGTGGAAGGACATTAGTTTGCTCCAGGCACTTAACTAGAGAAAAAGATGTAATTGATTCCCTCAGTGTAACAGTAATTTAAATGAGAGCAGATTCAGACTATGGAGGGACTACAGCAAGCAGGTTATTGTGCAAAGGTTATTGTACAGAGGTTTTAATGAAATGGAGGTTCATGGAGCACTTGATGGCAAATGAGGGCAGGACACTAAGGTCTCAAGAGGAGACAAGACTATTCTCATCCCTCTAATGCAAAAGCAACAATATCCTTAATACAGAAAGCCAAGAAAGATTAAGTGACACTGACTATAGCTCCTGGGCATTAGCTGTGTCCACTGTGACCTGTCCCTCCTGTCTGCATGAGACTGGCTGCACATATTATGCTCCTGATGCACTACTGCTGTTGATGCATGTGGCTAAAACGAAATACATCTGACTGGAGCTGATGGTAGTGTGGGTGATCTCATGTGCAGGAGAGCAGAGAAACAAGCCCCAGACCCCAGTTCCTGTTAGCACTTCTCTGACAACGCAGTGGCCAGCAGAAACAGAGGGACCTACTGGAGCAGCACCCAGAAGGATGGGGTGTGGGGATGAAGACAGGCATGAATATACCTGGCAGGAGGGCAAAAGAAGCCAACTAGATGAAGTGGTATCCCCTGGAGCTGCTGCCTGCCAGAAACCTTTCCAGTTGTGTCCCTCTGTTCCTGCAGGAATGAAAGAAAAACAGAGAAATGTTTTCATCCTATTAGCTCTTGAGTGCCCAAATGCCAACTATTAGAGGCCAGCACTGGTAGCCAAGGGAACAGTCCTCCCACAGGAAAATAATAAAAATACAGCTGAACAGCATGTAGAGAGGACAGCACACAAAAGGCTTGCCAGATCATGAGAACATTTGGGTTTTGTTGTGGGGTTAGGGGTTTTTTTTGTTTTTTTTTTTTGTTTTTTTTTTTTTGTTTCTTTTTTAATATGGATGGATAGCTCTAATCTTTTATCCATTCTGAGCACTTAGACCACCTGCAAGCTAAAGTGCTGGGGCACTCTTCAGCCTTTAATGGGTTTGGGAGAGCTTCAAACAGCTCCTGCAATCCCATCCAATAAATGCACAGCTGGGCCTGAACGAAAAAAGTCGCTTGGTTTCCAACATCAGACTGGTGTGTGCACCTATGCACTGATTCAGCCATGGCTACAGACAGAAGGTGAAGGTGTCTGTGATGAAAAGCCATGTTTCTATCCCAGCCCTCACCTCTGCCATGCAGGGGTCTAAACTCTGTGCAGGGCCACAGTCAGTAAGTGCAGTGGCACATTAACAGCAGTGTGTTGGTGCTATCGGGCATATTCCCATTGGGAGTTTCACCCCCTACAGATTACAGAGGACTTAATAGATGAGATCTTGAACTTGTGAGTGAGCTCTGTTTCAGGCTGTCCAGACACTTTGCAGGTATCTGAGACCTAGTTTGATCTGATTGGGGATTATATTCCAGGAAAGACCTGAATACGCCATAATTTCAATCTGATTCCTTCGCTAAATTGGCAAAATAGATTTTTGGATTGTGATGATTTACTTTAGAAACACACCTACCTTGGAGCAAGCTCTGGAAATTATCATCTGTTTGACTCCAAACAAGGTAGTGTAGTATCTGTATGGAGTCCTAGCAAGTTTTCTGTTGCACACAGGCTTACTGTAGCTCTTGCTGCACTCCAGAGACATTAGGGAAGAAAGCAGTTTGATCTGATGCTTCCCTGGGATCAGGAGATGCTTCAAGAGCCAAATTGAACTACTTGTCCTTTTTACCTATTGAGCAATGAGAAAAAAAATATAATTCATTTTGAATTAATTAGTTAATCACATGTGTTTAAGGACAAGTAAGTTCTAGCTAGAAAGAATTCCTCTGCTATGCAATTTATTCTGACTCATTTTTGCTGCGAAACCTCCTTTTCAGCCTGTTTAGTATTTTGATCCTGTTATTCTTCAACAGCTCTGCTATGAACTTGCTTCTTGGAGTGTCTGGGCAAAGAATAAGTTACACTCCAGCAAGTCCTTTGAAACAACCACATAGGTCCCAGCTGAGAGAAGATGATGCTTGATGTGATGGAGAAAGTGTGTGGAGCCCCTTGGCTTTAGCCATATTCATAGGGTGAGCAAGTACTGCACACAGCAATTTCCAACAAGAAACAGCATTTGTTTGTCACTTATTAGTTCAAGCCTCCAAGCACAGAAACTGTTTAATCAATTCTTCTCCACACAGTCATCTGATCAATTTGCAGTGTCATGACAAACGCAGAGAAGAAATGTCCTCTATCCCAGATTGCACACGGACCCTTCTGAAAGAAATTTTTCCAGAGTTGTTAGTATTAAGGTTCAATACAATTAGATTTCAAGGTTATATCTGCTTCCTAGTCTCACAATATCTCCGATTCAGCCTAGTGAACAAGAATTAATAAAACACCTTTGTTCTTTCATTCTTAAATATTAAAAGGTGTTAATTTTTCTGTCCCCTTACGTCCACAGGCAATGTTGATGCCTTTCAAGAGCACCAAGCGAAGCGTGAGCCGCCTGAAGTTTGCTGCTCTTCAGCAGTGTTATCAGTAAGCTCCTGAGCACCAGGTATCTTCACTTGCCTCTATATGCCATTTTCCCAGCTTGTCTGTGTGATGCTGTCATTGCACTCCGACAGAGGGCTTCACCTTTGGCTCTCCAGAGGGCGACATTTTTGCTGGTGCTTCTAAAATGTAAAACTTTTCCGCAATTGGGCTCGAAGTTCTCACAGAGTGTTGCAAGGTATCTGCTTGTGGGATGACAGCAAGTATTCTGGGCTCAGTACTAAAAAACGTTGATGCAAAATATTCATTGAAATCGAGCAGAGATTATTTATTTATTCAAATTGTGTATCAAAACCCTTGCTTGAAAGTGTTCCCCAAAGATAATGGCAAAAATAATATACATAAAATGCTTCTAGGACTCTGCTATCGTATAAATACAGCCTCAAGTGGCACTTGTAACTGCACAGTGTCTAAGGGAAAATCACTCTGCGTTTGAAAGGCTTGAATGCTTTACATTCTTATGCAAAGATCACTAGAGACACGTGCAGGTACTGCATAAGAAAATACATTCTGACCATAGGTCCCCGTGACAGCTAACTCCACTCTACCTCAGCTTACCTTTGAAGTAAGATACTATATATTTCCTTTGTACCAATTGCAGAACAAATAAGCAAAACAATGCCATAGAGAAAAGGCACGCAACTTCCCTGAAGATAACACAGCCACAAAAGGCTGCTTGCAGTGCTGACAGTGTCACAGCTTCTTATCTTCTCTTGAGCCGTTATTAATAACAAACACTTGTGCTGAGGTGGCTATTGCATCTTTCCGGAATAACATTCCACAAATATTGTCAGAATAACATTCAAAGGCAAGTTTCCCATCTTAGTGTTTCTTGGCTTGTAAAGAATTGACAGGTCCTTGCCATGCTAAACATTGTTTGGAGAATAATCAGTCTGGGCCGTCTCTGATATTGTGTGACCTAAGTAAGTCAATAACCATTCAGTGCTTGTTCTCCTCTCACGTACTGTAGAGATAATACAGATTTCCTTCTCAGGAGTTTGCAAAACTCGTTGTTGTAAAACAATTAGCATTTCTCGGGCAGGAAGCTCTATAGGAACATGGAGTGCTTCCAGTCACAGGACAGCTGGAAGGAAATCAGCTCACTTCTTTTCAGTATTTTTCCTGAGACAATGAAATGTTCAGACCAAGCCGTCAAGTGTTGAAAGAGGGCTGTCAGAATAAGGAACTTTTTACATAAGTTCAGGGTAGCCTCATCTTCAAATTAGGAAACTACATCATGGCCAAACAACTAACATTTTTCTGCTATGGCTTTCCTATCCCATCCTGGTACGTAATGGCTCTGTGAGCTGAAAAGCAATTCTATGTTTCTTGTGATTCGCGTGGTGAAGTGCACTAGAATGCTTTGGGTGGCAGCTGATGTATAAACATGGGGGGGGGTGTTCATCTTTTTTCTTCTGTTTTACCAGAAGCCTCTCAGCTGCTAAGAAAAACTCTCCAGGGTATGTTTAAAGCACTGTATTTCAGTTTTGGATTGACAGAATGTGATCTTAGAGAGCACTCCCACCATAATCATGATTTGGAGGGTATGTGTGCATTTACCATTATGCTGTTCACAAATCCCCATCTGAAATCACCATGCTAGAGTGGCCTTAATTTTGGAATTCCACATCATACAAATTTCTTAGTAGTTTATCTAGGGGAAAGAAAGGATTACAAATAAGACTATATTACAAAACCAATTACCAAATTACAAAGAAGACTGTAAAACAAACTGTGTATGTGAGAAGTATAAAACATCATATTTGGAACTTATATACTGCTGGTAATTGTAACTAGTGTTAGAGTAGCAGGCAATAACAACAAACTAGAAATATGCAATTTAGTCTGAAATTAGTATAATTAGTGGTTATTGTGTTTGCCTCAAGAGTGGATACTGAAAATGAAAGCACTCGGAGGCTACAGATATGGAATAAGAAATTAGATATAAAAAATTTGGCACAGGATTAGATCATTAAAGTCTTAAGAGTCTTGCAGAAATCTGTTTTGTGTAGATTCTGGGCCATACTGTTGATATAGTGTCTGGAAAATCAGAGCTTGATACTAGTGTTTGACACTGAGATATGTACCAGGGACTTTGCACAATCCTGAATCTCAGACTGTGTGTCCCTGGATCAGGGGTGTAACTATGGGCACAGACAAAGGGCCTAACATCAGGACCTGAAATGAATCCCTGGATGTTAGTTCAGCACAAATTATTGCAATAATAACACAACTGGATTTATTACTTATTGTCTGTTTCTTGCTGTGCCCTGACCCCTTTTCCTCCCTCTGCCCTCTTGCTTCACCCCTGAAAACGCCCAACCCTGAGCAAAACTGTCTCAGCCTGAGGTCTAATGGATGAAACGCTGAAAGGCGCAAGGGAAGAGGAATTCTTCCTTCTCCATCTACCAAATTTGGAGAGGAGCTACCTGAGCGAGTTCCTTTCTCTCACACTCATGATAATGAAAAATTGCCAGTGGAGTGAATTTCTTTCCAGGTTGCACAAAAAGTTTGTACTGTATCAAGGCACACAATATTATTTTGCTTTCTCGGTGTGGTGATTAACATGTAAAAGTCTTCCAGACCATCCATCTGGGTGGGTGCGTACAGCTCTAAGAAGGCCCTACACTACCTTCACACATATACTGCAGACAGAAGTTGTTACTAGCAGCTGAATAAAGGTTAGCAAGCTGCAAAACTGCTTTTATTACAATGTAACGCAGAAACAGAACCACCAGAACAAGTCTTTTTCTGTTTCCACAATGTCATGCAGCTTCCTTACCTGACAGCATCTTTTGTCCAGAATGAATCCAAATGACACGACACAACATGATGTGGCGCCACCGTTTTTCACATCTCAGTACAAAAACAGCACTCCATTAGTGATCTTTTCACAGCTGCAGGAGGCATCCCGCAGCGAATGCTTTCATGATTTAAAGCCATGTATTCATAAGTGTATTTAATTAATTAGTTAGTCATCATTCCTTTTCAAATATAGTGCTGCTTTATTAAAGGAGGTTGGCTGTATGCTTACATCAATACAAACAAATGAAAGAAAACAGACAGTGGTTTAGGAGCAATGAAGCTGAGTTAAGCTGCTTTGCTTTAAGATAATCTACCGATCCTGAAGAGATCAACAGCTCTTCCATATTTCCAAGTACGCTATTATAATCATATATCTATCACACTTTTTTTATGACCTCAGAGACATTGGAGGAACAATTTTCTTCCCAAGAGGACATAAAATTTAGCCTTTGTAACGTCAGGTGAAAAGAAAAAGCAGGAAGATACCGGCCTTTTGATAATACCCTTGTAATACTGGAGCAAGATGGTTATAAGCCAAGATTTGCAGTACAATTTTCACCTCTTAACAGATTTTGATAATGTCTCCTGACCACCATTTCTAGTTTAAGAATAGATTGCTGGGAACATCATTAACTACATATCATTTATACTATGCTAAATGCAACAGGCTGATGAGTTTTGATGCTTTGTCATTCTGGAATGCTGTGAGACTGGAGTCTAATAGGGACGAACCTTACCTATCTAATGCATCTGTTAAAGCATCATCAGTATATGTGTAAAAAAGATATAGCTGTGTCCCATGCAGGCAGCAAACTGTTCGAAGAGAGCCTGAAAACAATTTAAACTTGTTTTGATGATGTTTTAGTGTAACAGAAGAGCATTCGTTAATTTGCGGTTGCTTTTTAGCTGGTGGTACAAAACTGGATGATACTTCATAAACTTATCTGTGCTTACACACTTGACACCTTTTACACAAAAAGTTCATTTCATAATATGTAAAATCTCTAGGTCTCTGAGTTTTCAAGTGCTATGAAAAACAAACAAACAAACAAACCTTCAACATGCACTTTATATGTGGCTTTAACTATCTGCAATGTGTGTTACTTTTATTCAGGATGTTCCCAGGTGCCTCCTTGCTGTGCTGTCTGGAAGTTCCCAGGGGGGTCACTGCCAATCATTAGTCCTCTTGGAAGAAAGCCTGTACCAGCGTGGCAGGTTCATTTGGACTGAGGATCTGAACAAGCTGCTCAGAGACAGTGAGCATTATGCACTCAAAAGAAAGATCAGGGCTTAAAATTTAACCCTATTCCCCAATGCCTTGGGCCACCTGTAATTGCTTACTCTTGTACACAGAACTTCCAAACTATTTTATTACTAGACTGCTACACTCTTACTGCACAGGTAACATTTACTTACCTTTCCCAAGTGTTCCTCTAAAACAGCTCTACTTTCTTGAAATGCCATAAAATATTAACTGTGTTAACAGAAAAAAATAACTTCACTTTTGTCACCACTGCTAATTTTTTTGCAGGCTGCTGAAAACAGAGTCTTAGGTCTTACACCTATGCAAGAATGTTTGACATATACTGCCACCTGTCGTTCCAGTGTACCATCACAATGACTCTGTGGTTTTCATTCCAGCAGTAAGCATATCTCTTGCCAGAAATCTGTTACAGGCACAGTTAAGTTGGAAGAACTGCTTTAATTCATACATGCTCTGTCTGAGACAGCATGCAATGAGATTCTTTAAGCATTTATTCTGCTGTATATACTTTCAATTGCAGCTATAGCCAAATTCATGTTGGTGTTTCTCTCGATTTATTTCAATAGCAAGCTTGTGTCTTTACTCAAACCATAGCCAGAGCATTCATGTTCTAAATCAGCAGTACCTCTACAGCAGAATGTACACACATGTACCACAAGCTTTGCATACACGTATACACACCAAAATCATAAAAGACTGTGTGAGTGCATGAATACATTTACATATACTGCCCTAGGTATTTAGACTGCTGTGTCAGCATGTGTATGTTTAGTTACAGTTTGCATATACACAAGCTATGTGATTCTGTTTAATTGGAGTCCAGCATCTAATCAGTTGGCACCCTGTTTCCTAAACCTATCAGAAAAAAATAGAATGTTTCAAAAGCTGGATGGAAACTAAAACAATTTGTGTGTACTTGAGCAAGGGGTGATCCCTGTGCAATGGAGAGTGATCCTAAAGCAGTGAGGCACACATGGAAGACAGATATACACCGACAAACCAGTTTGCAAGATGCTGAAAACAACATTCAGGTTTTTAAAACCCATGTGCATGCCTTGTCTGAAAGGGAATCTCTTGCCTTGGATACTTATCTGTAATTCAGTATATCTAGGTCAATTCCTAGCTCTTTTACTTTTTTCTGCAACAGCCTGGAGGAGCTCTCTTAAACTGTGCCCCTTCAGCTCATCTGTCCAACAAAGCTAATTAATTTCCTTTCACTCCTGTTTCTCTGTCTGTCCTGCCCATTTCATTTGCAAGAGCTATAGGCAGAGATGTCTTTATGTACATAATGCCATACAGACTCATTACTGTTTTGGGCTTGGCATCATCTGGACATGACCGAAATATTTCTAAATCTAAACTAACCAGGGTAAAGCTTCGCACTGTCAAGACCTAAAGCAGCATTTACCCCAAACCTAGAACCACTGCAGACAGCAACAGGCACTGTCCAGGATCAACATGCAGCCTGGATGAATCTCTCACAAAGCAAAGGACAGTATTTCTGTGTGCAAAGACAGCAAAAGTAGCATGCTTTTACAGTGAAAGCGGTGAGACTTAAGCAGGATGTGAAAGCAGCTCAAAATCTGTGCTTGGTCCAGCAGGAGGTTAGCTCAGAAAATGTGCGAGATCCACAACAGTCCCTGAAGAGCACAAACCTCTACACAGCAGCAATCTATTCAGCCTGAGCTGAGTACAGTTACAGTTCCTGGTTATAAACATTTGCATCAGAGAAAAAAAGTGGATATTATGGACTAGCTTTTCAGAACTCACTTTGTATGATTGTTCTTTGTTCTGTTTGATGCTGTAATGCGCTGAAGCTTACTTCCGCCTGTCACCATGGATTTTTACATTCAAAATACACAGTATATTCCTACAGAATATACTGACTATATTCCTATATTCTACACAGACTACACAAAATACAGACCATATTCCTCACATTCCTATAACTCTAAGAAGCACTTTATCTTCATCATCATATTTTTGTTGAAACAGCGAGAGTGGAAGTTGAGGAAAAGCACAGCTCCACTGTTTCACCAGCAGTCACTGTGTGCGTGCACACACGCGTGTGTGCGCTCGTGTGTTAGAACTGGTCCCAGCACAAGCCTCAAAACTGAAGCAGCAGACAGGAGAGAGAGCCTGCCATGCTTGAAACCATGGGGACAAACTGCCAAAAGGCCAGAAGATTTTTTCTTCGTTAAAGAAAGGGATCTAAACAATTCCTTAAGAACACTTAATAACATACATATTTAAAAATGTAGAAAGGCACAGAGTTGGTCACATTTATTGCTTCCACAAAAATATAAATTTATTTGCATATGCAAATACTTACAGGATATTTATTGAGTGAAAACCATATGCTCATATGATTTAAATAACAAGTTCACTTGCCATTTAAAACTGCAGTCTTGATAACTGCAACTGACAGTTTTACTCCCCAAATGTTAAAGAACTCGAAGCTTCTTTCTGTTCTTTATGCAACTGTTTTGCTCTGTTTTTCAAATCCTCTGCCTTGGCATCATTCTTCTCAATGCCATCTCCCAGTTTGTACATTCGGCTGGCATTGGCACAAGCCCATATGTGACCCAGCTCACACCCTTTCAGTGAGTACTTCAAAGCACGGTTCATGTCCTTAGGGACCCCAGGTGCTCCTTGGAGGTATATTACACTGAGGTTGAAGCAGCTAGGAGCAAAATTGCCATCGCAGGCTTTTGTGTAATAGTCTCTAGCAACAACTGGGTCAGGTTTATCATCATTTACTCTCCCATCGTGGGCCAACAGCCCAACGTTATGACAGGCATTTACTGACTTCTTCCCACCTTTCTCACATGACTTCATAAAAGAGTTGTAGGCAGCTTTCAAATCTGGTTCGAGTCCACCTGTCAGCCAAGAAACCAAGATTACTGTAAGGTCAACTTAAAACAGATGAGAGCTCTCTGGTTTGAAGCATGCTTCCCAGTGCCCTCTGGAAAAGACATCAGCCCTCACTTGAGATACTACAGTCAAAATTTATAACTTCAGAAACACCATTGCTGTCTCAGTTACAAAGGTTTTGCTAGTCTTCAAGTTAGGAAACCCTCCTGCACTTCTCAGTGATCACAATAGTTTATGGAGACAAAACTCTTTCCACTACTACATATAAAGATTCCTTAGTAACTTACATTAGGCAAAGTATTATTTTGCCAATATACCCATACAAACGCTGAGATTGTTACTAGTTTCAAACTACAGTAAAAATATCATATTCCTCACTTGCAGTGTTATTTAAAAGACTCACTAGTTTAACTGCTTCCAATTACCATACCAGCAGATAGGTGTTGGGTGGGCAGGGGGCCTACTTATGTGCCTGTAAGCAATGGTACCAGTTTGTAAGTTTATCTCTTCCTTACTTTCTGTAAGAATGAACAGCCAGGCCAGAATAAATCCAAATGTTAAGAACAGGACACACAGCAGTATTCAGCAGTGGATATACTTACCGCTTATACAGGCATAACTGTAAAAAAATAACACACGTGGCTAGCCTGAAATCATCTCTTTAAGAGGAAGTAGTTTAAGTTTTTCCACCACTTCCTAGCTTTTATTATGTGACCATGAAAGGGGCGGGGCATGCAGGTGTTCGGCACTTTTGGATAAAAAACAAAAAACACAAAAAGCTGTGTTTCCAGTGGCATCAGGCCCGCCCGGTGCCCTCACGTCCCTCAGGCCGGCGTCCCCGTGCTGCGGTACCGAACCCGCCCCGCGCCCACCGCCACCGGCCGCCCAGGCAGAGGGCGACAGGCACGGGGCCGGGGGCGCTTAGGGGCGGCTGAGGGGACGAACGCGGGGGCGGGAACGCGAGTCCCCGACGGGGTAGGGAGAAGCGAAGGCAGCGACGCGAGCGCCGGGCCCACCTTTGCCGATGGCCTGGTAGGCCCCGAGCTTGTAGCAGCTCTCGCCGTGCCCGTGCGCCTCGCAGTTGTCGCGCAGCACCCGCGCCGCCGCCTCGAAGTCCTTCCTCACGGCGTCCAGGTAGTCGGCCAGGCGCTGGCAGCCTGCAAGGCACCGGTGAGAGGGGCGCCCGCCAGGCCCGG
>VXAA01007048.1:150275-175688 GCA_013399115.1 Anseranas semipalmata
CCCGTCCCGCCCCGCCGCTGAGGGGCAGAGTCGGGAGCGACCCGGGCGGCTTCCAGCCTCGCAGGGGCGAGGGGCAGCCCGGCGGGCAGGGCTCCTCAGGCGGCCGGCGGGAAGGGTCGGGCAGGGCAGCCCAGCACAGCTCAGCCTCCTCGCCCCCTCCGGCTCCTGCCCCCCGCCCGGCTGCAGTGCAGCCCTTGCTCTGACCGCGGCCCTCTGGAAACAAGCCGTGCCACCCACCGAAAGCGCGGGTTTTGCGGTGTGCGCGGGGAGCAGCGGTGCGCTCTGACAGCACGGAGCGGGCCGGAATGGGAGGTGGAGGAACACAGCCTTTCTGCTAGAGACAGGCCTTGGAGCAGCACGTATGGGTGCTGCGCTGGTTGCCCTTCTGTTCCAGAGATGAGTGTGCATATTCGCTTCTGAAAGACTAGCAGGAACTTCCCGGGTTATCTAGTCTAATTCATTGTTATTAAATAAAAGCATAATTAAATCCCCTAATAAAGTTTTTGATCTTTATTTTAAAAGTAGGTACCCTTTGTGCATGCTGATGTATTCAGTGGACTCGGACAGAACTTCATTGTTTGTTTGGGAGCTATTTGCCGACAGCTAAATTTAAGGCAGAATTCTGATTCATGGCAATTCTATGCACCTTTGTGGTTGTGCTGGCATTGTGCATCACCTTCATAGCTCTATTCCTTCCTATGCCGCCTTTATAGGCAACATTCATATCTTCTCTCACCTTTTGATCTGCTAGGCTAATAAGCTCCTCCCAACATGTTTTTTTCCCCTCAGAGTCTTCTAGTAGCTGTTATGTTCAAACTGAGATGGTGCAGATATCTCTTAACACAAATAGCCCCGTGAGATCTGCTAGTGTCTTGAAAATGTCATAACAGTTCCGTATTTTTGCTCAATGCTTCTCCTGATACCTTCTTTGGCTGCCTCACATTGTTTCCTTGTGGTTAAGTGAACCATTCAGGTTCTTCTCCCCAGTCATTTCTAATTGATGAACTCATATCGGAAGTTCTTTGTATTAATTTTCAAGTATGTGGCCTTACTATGTAGTTTTAATGTGGTACTATTTAATTTTAGACCTCTCGTGGTCTCTGCCAACTTTGTATCACTAGCAGCTTTAATCAGTATGTTCCCACTTGTGCCAGAATAATTAATGAAAATAATAAATTTGAGTTTTGTGAGTCTGGTTATTAAATTGTCTAATTCTGTTTCATTCTGTTAATTTAAGTAGGATAATCCTAGAGCTTCTTTGATAGCATAAATCCCTGAACTATCTGTTTATTTTTCACTGCCTTCGCCTCCCTTTATTAGTGCTCAGAAGAATTCTGATGAGTGCTATCGAGTTGCTCTTATTTCGTGGTCATTTTAAGAATGTTCATTTTAAGAAAGTAAAAAAATCTTTAGGGCTAAAAACCAAGGCTCTGTTACCATTTATTTTCCTGCTGACTTCTGGAGAGAAATAATTGCCACTATTTGAAAAGTCCCTTATCCTGTATCCCTATCTCCTTCGTTGAGCTTTCAAGGAAGAAAAGCAGATGGGCCTGGCAGAGCACACAGAGACCTCACACACTTGAGTCTTGTCATACTGAGTCAGTAATTGGGTGGAAAAATTGCAGAGTACATCTTAGAAATAGTTCTCTTGGAGCCAAAATTGGTATCTGTCTTCCAAAGCTTTGTACAAATTTATTGAGGAAAAACTGATCAAAAGCAACTGGGGTGGGGTGTGTGTGTGTGTGAGAAGATTTGATTTTTAATGAGTCTGAGACACAAAGCCAGAAAGAACTGGATCTTTCAGGCTGGAGTTGGTAGGATCACAATACCTATAGTGAAAAAGGCCCACACAGCAGTGGGATTTAGTTTTCCTGCAAAGTTAGATTGCAATTACTGGTGGAAAACATCCGTTAAACCGGTCTCTTTTTTTGTAATTGTTGTATAAGCAGGTGGTTGCGTGGTGATCTTTTCCAAAGGAATGGGATTTTGTTTTCTGCAAGTGAATACTCGCACTCAGCTAATTAATTTAGGCATAATGTTGGGCTTAAGATTCTCTAATTTATTCTAGGTACTTTAATGTGTCCTTTTAGGCTCTTCCTTTTGTTCTTAACTGCATTTTGAAATATAGAGTAGATATAGTCTGGCAATAGTTAATGTCGATACAATGAGTTTTTAAAAGAAAGTATGACGGATAGTGTTGTTTGTGAGAACCTTTCCAACTGCACTAGTGACGAGCTATAAGCTGAACGAGGTAACATCGTGTTGAGGTTGGTATTGCATTTCAGTCCACTAGTGTATTGGATTACTGCTAGTTGCCAATAGTCATGCAGTTAACTCTCCTTCCCTCGCCTTTTTTTGTTTGTTTTGATTATATTAAGCACTTAAAATTCTTTAAAAAAGATAACTTTTTAAGAATTTTAAAGAAATAAGCCTTAAAAATCCCATCCAAAATTATTCTATGACAGGTACTATTCCATAAGCTAGTTGATTTTAGATATGTCACATTAGCTAAAACATGTATTCATAAAAGTGATGAAGGCACCCAGACTTGTGTCATGTAATGCATAATCGTGTTTGGAGGATTTTTTTTTTTTTTTGTCTGGTCACTGAATTAGTTTGATGGAATGAAAGAAATCATTAGGTATATGGGAGTATCAAAGAGTTAAGATGGCTGTGAAAAAGTCAAATCTACATAATCAAAGTTCTACTGAAACGGTTCTGAATGATCCTTACGAAGTAAAGGAATCCTGAGCTGCGGTTGACACACGCTTACAGCATTCGGTTAAAATATCAGAACCAGAAAGTGAAATGAACGAGAAAACAACTGCCAGGTTTGTTTTCAAGCTGACATTCAGAAGCCTAACTAAAGAAAGGAAATACTTCAATCCTAACCCTGTAAGTGTTTAAATACAACTGCAGACTTTTATTATGAGCTCCTGAACTGGGCAATATTCTCTTGAAGTAAAGAGAAGTTAAGAAAAGGAATGCAGCTTGCTCAGGTAAAAGATTTACATGTTGCATTCAAGCTATTCTACTTCAGTAGCAGACAATCTAGGAAATCACTTCGATGGTGCTTGTCAAGGGACTGGATTAGATACAGGTAAAAATGTTTCCCCTGTGTGTGCAGGTTTCCTCCAGAGCCTTTGTTAGGTGTGTCTCTTGGTCTTCTTGCAACAAGTTGAGGAAGCATTACAAATGTCTCCTGCAGCTGGTTTAAGTGAGGTTGATAGAAATGGTCCTCTGCTGTTCGCAGGTGTAACTGATCCTTGCCTGTGGATTTTGTCTCTTTGTAGCTATAGAGAAGTCCTGCATGGACTTCCAAAGTGATTATTTTATACAAAAACTAAAACAATGTCTCCAGATTATAGACTGGCTAGCTAGAGGTACTGGCTGAAAAAATAGCTTTCTGAGCCATATGCTAGCAGCCTATCTGCATGGCTAAAAATTCTCATCAGTTTGCTCACTGATATATGGAAGCGTTTTAGCTTTTCTGGCAGAAATTATGCAACAGTGCCAGAAGGAATGAACAGAGCCCGTATTCTGTTCTTTGTCATATTTAAGCATCAAATTAGAAGCACAAGAGCTAATGAGAGACAAGGCTGTCTTTGCTTCAGTGAGAATAATTCTCATATGCCTTTGAGTAAGGATCGTTATTTTTGTTTGAATTGGCAGCTGTCTTAAAAGTCCTAGCCATGTGTATTAATTTCAGATTAAAAATAAAAATTTCCCCTTTCCTTTAAAAAATGCATTATTTTAGAATAGCCAGTTGTTTTTCTCCTCAGAAGTATTTCAGGCATTGTAGCACATTATAAAGAAACAAAAGATGTTAACAATTCCAAATTCTGTCCCTCCTCTTCATGTCAGCTTAAGGTGGGAGGCAGCCAAAATTGCTGTTTTCTGGTAATGAGAACAAATCACATCACAAAATAACTCCTGTTTCTTCAACAATAATATTTAATAATCAAGTTGAAAAAAAAAAAAAGGCAAAATCAGGTCAAAGGGGCTGGAAGTTGCATGTCAAATGCTGCAGAAAGAGCTTGTATTTGAGTAATTTGGAGTTTCTAGTTCCCAAACCTGTACTTAAGTCTTCAGGAGCTATTAAACTGCAGTCTCTCCTTGTTGACAGTACATGATTCATTAAAGATAAGCTCCATTCCATCTGAACCCTAATGTGGTGCCTCCCAGTCTTCAAATATGTGCACCTTATTTTAGAAGATGTATTTCTGTCATTTTCTTTATATTTCTTCTATATAACCTTTTATATATTTCTGTACTTCTGTGATGAGAATATTAGGCAAATGAAGCAACAGAAGAGAAGTTAAATGAACTAGTAAAGAAAGGTGAAATTATCCAGAACTTTCAGTATAAAAGGCAAGCTACAGTTTTTCCTACAGATGAGAAGTGGCAAGAGTTGATGCTGTTATTTTCAAAATTATCCGGGGGAGTGTGTACCAGTCACTCAGCCTTCTTTTGTGTAGCACTGCAGATGATTCACAGTGCTGCGAGTCATTCTTTATGTTGATTAATCTGTGAGACTGAAAACAGTAAGCTATTATTAGGCGTTGAATCAAAAAAAAAAAAAAAAAGAAGAAGAAGAAACTTTGAGATAATCATATATCAATATGCAACCTTAATCTCTGAAGGAAAATTTGAAGTGTATATTCTGCCTTGTCCTCTGTGCCCAGTGTTCTACTATAAATGATTTCCAGGTCCTTAGCATAAAAAGGAGGAAACTGGTATCTTTTATCAGAAAGAACACTGTAATAATTGTTATTTTATTGCTGCACAAAATTTAGATCTTTTTGAGTTTTTTTGATTTGAAGCTTTAGCTGTGTTTTTCAGTATCAAAAATTGCTCCTAACAATATATGAGATTTATCTACATTTCTAATGTAAGTTAGTGGTAGACTTCTAATGTGGGTTGATTTAAATGGAAGATGAAAAGAAATAATTATATAAAGAAGTAATATTTGATGAAAATAATAATTCTTTCAGTCTATCTTGATTGATTAATTCCCAGCAGATTTCATAAATTCAAATTCTCTCATCAGACCTTAGGAAAATACTTTTATTCCTCTGTGAACGCAAGCAGGGCTTAAGTACAACAGGCAGACTGGATGTGGCTCGGGGTGACCCTGGGAGAGGAGACTGCCCATCACTTTGGCAAGTCGTTTATTGTGTGACCTGACTCACAAGTTTACCGCGCCTCTAGGAGGGACATGTCATGTGTGATATTTGACCGTTCAAATGTGAATCAGACTAACAAAAAATAATGATTTGCCTAAAAACGTCATAGAGGAATGGAGGAGTCATAAACAGAAAATTATTTTACTAAATAGCCTTTGTTTCATTGTGTTTTGCACGTGACAGGAGGAAGCTTCTCCCTATTCTTTACTTGACATCTGTTTGAATTTCCTTACCGCCAACCTAGAGAAGTTTTGTACAGAAAGGCAAGATGGAACGCTATGCTTGCAGGAGCCGGGAATGTTTCCTCAAGAAGTGGCTGATCGATTGCTGCAGACGATGGCATTTCATGGTAAAAACAATTACTTGTGGGTCATCAGTGAAAATATTTTACTGGAATGTGACACTGCAGTGTCACACTGGTGTGTTTCTAGTAGAGTCTGATGTTGGAGCTATTTAAAATGTGTTCCTTAATCTCTGAATAGAGAATTTCTCTTATTTTGGCTTTGCCACAGGTTCAGCTGGATGTTGCATAGCTGTGTAGATAGTTCTGAATAGGAAGTCCTTTGTCTCGTGTTTATGATTTTAATTGAATGTTCTTTTAAGTGAACATTCTTTAACAGATCTTTCAATCACTTTTTAAAAGATTTATTTAATTCTACTTCTAGCAGCACTCAATCATTTCAGTATCTCCTGCTGAGCAATTAATTGAATTATGTTTTCTTAATTATGAGTCCATATAATTAAACTATGAAATAATCTTGTGATTTTTCATTAAAATAGTTCCTCATTGCTTTTAGCACTTTTGTTGCAGTGGAATTATTTGCTAAAAGGCGGTCAGTTTCAAGACTAGCATAAGAATGTATGAAAAGCACATTGTGGTGTTCTTATGTTTTAGTACTGGCCTAGCATATTCTGTCAGGCATTTGAAGGTAGAGCTGCCATCTTGTTTGCTTGCTTTAAGCGTGACAAAGGAAAATGTTAAGCTTGTGTCAATAAAAGATTCTTAGCATGAAGACAGTGAATGTATAAAATACCCTAGAGAAGAGGCAGGAGACCCGTTCCTGCAGACTATAGAGATGAGACGTGACACTGGAAAAATTGCTTTAAGCAGACCAAGAGCCCTCTCCTATAGGTGTAGATTTGACTGGCTGTCTTTGTGCAGATACTGGTGATCTAGTTTACTCCAGTTGCTCCCAGCTGGGTATAACAGAAGAGATTGTCCTAAAAAAAACAAAAAACAAAAAACCAACAACCAAAAGTACGCAAAACCAAAAAAAACTCCCCGTCTTCAACATGCATTACTTTCTGATAAGTAGTTATTTAGAATAGTCCTAAGAAATCAGATTCAAGGAACAGAAATGTATTACCAATGCTAGCAGTGACGAGGGCAGCTCCAGACACAGAAACATCACAAACACTGTGTCAGGGTGCAGGAAGTGGGGGGCGGAAAAGTGGATGCTAGATAAATGGGGTGTGGTTAAGGTAGGCTGATGAGAGCACCTAACTTGATCCTTCATTAAAAAGATTAGCAAAAATTACTAACTTGGTTGAAATATAGCTAAATTACTTATATTTATTTATTGCACTTTATTTTTTTTCCTGAGTACAAATTGTCTGATATTATATTTTTGCTTTCTCTGCAAAAGAGGCATGCCTCAGCTACCTGGTCAGAAATGCCTGAATTGTTTGTTCTTTAGAAAGGTCTGCAAATCTTAATCTTAATATTAAGATTTAACTTCATCACAGAGGCAATTACTATCTCATGACTTAAATCTAGACAAACTGTAGTGGCAATGATATTTTTATTCAAATATATTGCATCTTCAGTTTCTTTTCTATCTTCATTATGTCTGAAGATTGAAAACAAGGATGTTGACATTTATAACCCTCTAGAGCGAAACCTGAGGGATGTGTACTTCCTACTTCTTTTGTGTGTATGCTTGTGTACCCATACCCTTCTCATATGGCTTTTTATAAATCAGTAATCACTCTATTGATAAGACACAAATAAGGTATATTGGTGTTTTTGATGTGTTTTGGATAATCCTGTGCATGGAACTAATTTTTGCAGTTAGTGTTTCGTCAGTATGCTGCAGGAAAAGACTACTTATGCAGTCATCTTGCTACAGAGCAGAAGATGATAATCTCAAACAAGACTATTGTATTTCCTTTTTTCATTGCTGTCTTTTTCTCCTTCCCACTCTTTACTTGTCCTCCCGTTTCTCCTCTTTGAAACACTTTTTAGGTTTCTTTCTCACATTTAGCTTGTTTCTGAGCAACACTCCTACCTTCTTCATGAAGGATATGTAAAATAACTTAATTAGCTTAGTATAGTGTATTGATCCTACTTATGAATTCAGTCAAATGCTACAGTATTCAACTGAGTTAAAGCAAGATGGAAGTGGATCATTAATTGCTGGTACTATGTTGAGGTTAACAGAACTGTGACCAGGGAAGAAAAACTTCAAGAAAATTTGTAATTCTTTTTTTAGCACATTTCTAACCAGTTCCAGTGAGAAAATACAGAAAATACAGACTGTAGTCTGAACATTTTCAAATTATACCCAGATTTTATTTTGTCATATGTTCTATCTTCTGAACAAAACATGCATTGTGTATGCACTGCGTCTTAATTTAGCTGTCCTATTCTTTAACCTGAGATTATCCAAAAATGCAATCATAATCATAAAAGTGGAAGCTCAAATAAAAAATTTTGACATCAACAGCATAACGATCCAAGATGTACTATTTTGCAATTAATTTCCTGTTAACACTTCTTACTTGTTTCCCTTTGGGTTCTTAAAAGTGGGGTTGTATAACACTACAGCCAAACGCTAATGCTGTTTTCCAACAGGGCTTCTGAATGATGGAACTGTGGGCATCTTCCGAGGCAACCAGATGCGTTTGAAACGAGCTTGTATCCGGAAAGCAAAAATCTCTGCTGTGGCTTTCCGGAAAGCATTCTGCCATCACAAGCTAGTAGAACTGGATGCTACTGGGGTGAATGCAGATATAACAATCACAGACATTATAAGTGGACTTGGCAGCAATAAATGGATCCAACAAAACCTTCAATGCCTTGTGCTGAACTCACTAACTCTTTCTTTGGAAGACCCATACGAGAGGTGCTTCAGTCAACTGTCTGGGCTTCGTGCATTAAGTATTACCAATGTTCTGTTCTACAACGAGGACTTGGCAGATGTTGCGTCACTCCCTAGGTTAGAAAGTCTGGATATATCGAACACCTCTGTTACTGACATAACAGCACTCCTCACCTGCAAAGACCGACTGAAATCTTTGACCATGCACCACCTGAAATGCTTGAAAATGACCACAACGCAGATTCTGGATGTTATAAGAGAACTAAAATATCTGAATCACCTTGATATTTCAGATGACAAACAGTTCACGTCAGACATAGCACTTCGTTTACTGGAACAGAAAGATATCTTGCCTAACCTTGTGTCACTGGACATTTCTGGAAGGAAGCATGTTACAGATAAGGCTGTAGAAGCATTTATCCAGCAACGGCCTACAATGCAGTTTGTAGGACTGCTAGCTACTGATGCCGGCTACTCAGAATTCCTAACAGGAGAAGGAAACCTAAAGGTTAAGTGGGGGAATTAATTTTGCTGAAAAATTAAAATGTTCAGGAAAAATAGAACCAATCATTTGCAAGAAATGTATGTGGGTGTTTCAGAAGGAGGCTGTATGTTAGTTTTTTAACTGTCAATTGTAATTACTGACTTTATGTCAAATTCCTACTTAATTCTGGCACAGAAACTGCTAGATTTAAATAATACTATTGTAAAAAAAAGCATCTATTTTCTGTGCCATTTCAGTGAGCCTCAAGTCCCGATTTAACCTACCAGATCTAAGAGAGCTGAACTAGGTCTAGTCTGACGTCATTTACTGGAATAATATTCTCAGGTTTCCAGCATAGTGTCTAGCATAAGGCAGCAATATGTAAGAGGTAGAGTTACAATTTGCATAAACTTTGAGCAGTTCATGATTAACACAGCAGATATAATAAAACTTAATAACTGAGCTGCTGTTGTGTTCCTTCACCACTTCTATTTCCTGATTACAATATTTCTACCTACCTTGGAAGGTCTTTTGAAGGTCTTAAAAGGTCTTTTGAAGGTCTTGAAAGGAGACTGTAGAGGGCATGAGGACAAGGTTGCATAATGTGGCCGTATGTCCCCTATGCAAGTTGAGTTTTGCAATTCAGTTTAAAAATTTAGAATGCCCTTGTTATAGGCAAATGAAATAACATAGCTATGACATTTTTTTAATGATAATTTTTACCTGGAACTTTTGACAGTTGTTAATGGCCTAGTCTCTTGAGTATCTAGATGTCACAGCTGACAGCAACGTGTATGAATGTTGAAACACTGTGTTGGAGACAGCAAGTTCCCATTTGACATGATCAGTGTATGGCATCAGGAAATGACACCTCACATTTGTTATAAAATAATTGAATATAATCCTTGCTGTTTAAAATACATGCTTCATACAAATGACTGTGCTGTGAAAAGGCACAGTCTTTTTTTTTTTTTTTTTGGTGACCTGGAATTACTGAAATATTCAGCTGCTTAGTCTAGATACTACTAAAGAGTAAGCAAGACACAGCCCTTGTGGAGACGGTAGAAGTAAAATATTGTTATCATTACAGCAGTCCTATGAAATATGGTTACAGAAAATTCTCGAAAGATTAAACACTAGACAGACATTGTAGTTGAAACCATGAAGCTGAGTGGAAATTCTTCACATGGTATATAACTGGCTGCAGGACATGTCAGTAAATATGATTGCCCTGCTCTAGTTAGTAGAGAGCATAAACCAAAGTCCAAGATGGTATCGCTTCTCTCAGGGCTGTAATATCTTCTGGTCTGGCAAGTTATGAAAAATTTGGCTCCGTACAAACAAGATACAGGAAATGTGCCACTTCCATCTATGAATATTTGCTTTCCCTTATTTATGTGACAAATTAGGTAAAACAAGTTCTGCGTTCTTCCCTAAGAATTAAAAAAAAAAAAAATCAGCCAGTTGCTGATTTAATATTCTAAACTTAAGCTCATAGTAGTCAACAGTTGGTAGCTTCTAAAGCACTCTTCACCTAAATTAGTTCATTGTTAGTTTTCCCGTGTATTTAAAGTCTGGTTTTAAGAATGATTTCTTTTGCAATGAATATGAGTTAGTTCTTGAATATGGTGCTGGAAAACTATTGCTACAGGTTTAGCTTATAGGAAACCTGACGCAGACAAAAAATTGAAATATTTTTTTTTATTGTCAGGGCTAGAACCCCAAGCCAAAAATATCAGCCAAAATATCATATTTGTCAGTTATCAGCTGCATTTGACAGAGCATTCAGTTACACTGCTTTTAGGCATTTGGTGTGTCATAAACAGTTTTTGTTAGTTACAAAGTGCTACTTTTACTTACTGGTTTCATATAGCTGTGCTTATAGAGATGACTGAAGCTTAACTTTGGCTTATAAAGGGGATTCTTTATGAAGAATATTTGAAGATCATGTCGTTCTGGATTAATATGGACAGATAATGTAATCATTTGCTTACTGAAGGCTTTGGCTGAAATATCAGCACCTTTGAAACCGCAGCTTTCCAATTTTATGAACAAAATTCTTAAAGTAAATGATGATATCTTGAACTAAAGATTATTCTTCTGTTCGTAGGTATCAGGAGAAGCAAATGAGACTCAGATTTCTGAAGCACTGAAGCGTTACAGTGAACGGGCCTTCTTTGTCAGAGAAGCACTCTTTCATTTATTCAGCTTGACACATGTAATGGAAAAAACAAAGCCTGAAATTTTAAAGGTAAAATAACATAGTCTTGATGAGAAAGTCTTGCATTGTTCCTTAAACTGATTGTAAGGAGGCCACCTCCAAAACCCCGATAAAAATGATTTTTAAACTTTTACTCTTTTGTTGTGATTTTTAAGACTAAAATTTTAATGATAGATATAAATTAACAATGATTTAACGACGGAGATGTAGATGATTCCCTAGTAGTGATTTATGTTAGCTAAAATTGATCTGGACTAACTTAGTAGTGTCTAAATTTAGTAGCATCTAAATTAGCTTTTTCATGTAATTTTGAAAAATTTGAAGTTTTCTTCAGGTGCTGAGCTATGTCTTTAGAACATATCTGTATTGGGTCAAATCAAAGGTCTGTCTAGTCTTATTCCCCAAGTACAACAGTGCCTTCTGCTGATACTTAAAAAAGAACAATAATAGGGAAGTGATATTTCTCTCCACTGTCATCTTCCAGTTTGGTAGCAAGTGAGCAACTATTGTTAGTGTCATACATTGGGCTCTAACTAGTGGCAATTCCTGAAACTTCCTTAGAAACCAATTCTAGGAATTGACTTTACATTGCTAGAACACCAGAGATGGTTTAATTTCTACTGTGATCATAGAGAGGCATCAGTAAAATAGATGATTTTTTTTTCCCACCTAACTTCTTTCAAGTTGAACAAGTGACCTTGATTTTGTTGGCTTCAATGTCAAAAAGACTTTAACGATCAATAATAAAGAAGAAGAATATTTTCTTAGGTGAGATCACAATCAATATACATAGCCAAAAACATCTGATCAAAAAGCTGTGAAAAATATTTACTGAACTAGCAGCTTAGGATGTGATCTGAAATGGCTAGTCACCAAACGACAAGCCACTACATCATTTCCATTGTATGGCAGAACCTTATCCTACCTCGTTCATCTCTGAAAGGATTTGGATTTTTACCCAGGTGTGTAGAGCAAACTTTGCGTCTTTCTTGCGTTCCATGCAGCACATCCTGGTTGACAGCCTGTCAATGAGCCAGCAGTGTGCCCAGGTGACCAAGAAAGGCCAATGGTACCCTGGCCTGCATCAGAAATAGCATGGCCAGCAGGACTAGGGAAGTGATTGTCCGCTTGTACGTGGCACTGGTGAGACCATACCTTGAATATTGTGTTAAGTTTTGGGCCCCTCACTGCAGTAAGAGTGCTTGAGTGTGTGCAGAGAAGAGCAACAAAGCTGGTGAAGGGACTGGAAAACAAAGATTTATGAGGAGTAACTGAGGGAATGGAGAAGAGGAGGCTGAGGGGAGACTTCATCACTCTTTACAACTACCTGAAAGGAGGTTGCAGTGAGGAGGGTGTCAGTCTCTTTTCTCAGGTGACAAGTGATAGGACACGAGGAAGGGCTCTCAACACTGGATATGAGGAAGAATTTTTTCACAGAGAGGGTCGTTAAGCATTGGAATGGGCTGCCTAGGGAGGTGGTAGAGTCCCCATCCCTGGAGGTATTTAGGAGAGGTGTGGACGTGGCACTAAGGGACGTGGTTTAGTGACGGGACTTGGTAGGTCGGTTTGAGGGTTGGATTAGGTTTTTCCAACCTACGCGATTCTATGATCTCCTTTGAGAGTCTGCTGCAAACAGTGCAAAAGGACTTGGAGAAATAGAACCTGTCAGCTTTGAATCATTGAGCAGAAGGAAGTGTTCTTTCTGAGAATTAAAATCATACCAGATGAGTTTTTTCACTAAAGTAAAAGGGAGTCAGAAATTGGGTGCTGTGAGTCATTGCTGTGGCCTGAAGCAACAGTGGATTCCTCTTGGGGTATGTGCACAAACGTGTAAGTAATGTGAGCAAAACTCTTGCATTTCAGCTTGTGGTTATTGGAATGAGAAATCACCCCCTGAATTTGCCTGTGCAGTTAGCAGCAAGCGCATGTGTTTTTAACCTAACCAAGCAAGATTTAGCAGCAGGCATGCCTGTGCGACTTCTGGCTGATGTCACTCACTTGCTCCTGAAGGCCATGGAACATTTCCCAAATCATCAACAGGTAAAAGACGAAATTTCTTTATTTTCTGTAGGTTTCTCTGTCTTGTGGATCTTATGAAAGATTTCTCCACATCTCATGACCTCAAGAGCAGCTGTAAGCAAGTACTTATACAGATACATTTGTGCAGGATTTAAGTAAATATTACTTCCTTTTATGCTTCCTGCCTTATAGGACTGCAGTTAGTAGAATCAATGTTACCATAATGCGGCTTCTTAAAAAGACTTCCATGAAACTAAACTCAAAAATAAAGTAAAAAATACTGTTGTGTCGGTTGGTTGCTGTCAGAGACGATCTTGCTGAGAAGAGTGAATGTTTCCTTGCTTGTGTCAAAATGGAAACCAAGAGGTGATGCTGTTGGATATCTGGCAAAACTATGATTTTTACCCTAATGGAACCATTATCCAGGCAGGATTAAGCAGAAATGCATGGTGGTTATATTGTCCTTTCTTAAAAACAATCAAATCTTTTCAGGCAAACTTTGGATATGTGGATACAAATTATTTCCTTAAGATTATTTAAAGGTTTTTGCTTGATAAAGAATGGCTAATGTGTTGAAGGAACACACTTCCTTCAAACAGTCAATGTGGAAATCCTTTGTCTCTAGTTACTAAACAAGGTTCTGAGTGATCAACAATGTGGTTGGAGATGTCTGAGAGTTTTATTGTTGATCAAACTACTGTTAATAATATAGCATGCAATATTAATAGCTTTAGGAAAAGTCTCATCTACTTGGACAGTGTTGGATGACATATTGTGATTTTGGGCAAATGTAACTGTTGAAAACATCAATTTTTAAGGTTAAATAATAGGAGGTAAATGTACCTTCATTTGGTATCTTGCATAGGGTTTCCCTATATATCTGTAGTTATAGCTACAATTCTAGATATATGTCCTACCAAATATTCTGGTCAGTGATTAAAAGTGTCATGTGGTGTTTTATTTGTGTGTGTGTGTGTGTAGTGTTGTTGTTTTTTTATTTATTTATTCCTACTTCTACATTCAACTTTAATGCGGTTTGAATATTCAGCTGGCCCTCCGTCTCTATTTGGGACATAGGTTTGAAGAAAATTGTCGCATTTTCAGAACTGCTTAATTCATTTTGGTAGTGCATAAACTTAAATACAAGAGGAAAAGAGGTTTATTTAGGTGCAAAGTTGTCATACAGCCTGCTGTCTGTATTGGTATATTTGCCTGCCTTTTAATTAGTTATTGACCTAACTTGAAGGAGACATCTTTAGCAAGCATGTACTTGAGATAGTAATTAACAATAAAAAGTTGGTTATAAAGCTTTAAATCAAACTTCTTGCTTATTATTTGGTGAAAGATTAAAAATCAAAGCCAGAAGAGAGTTTTATGGTATCCTCTCGGTGAGGAGGGTATTTGACCCATGGTGAAAGAATAATTTTACTCTAAAGTTCCTTTCTTTCTGTCTCAAAACGATTCTCTTATGATCATTTTCAGTACAGCTTGTGGAAATATGTTTAATGATTCACAGCAAGAACATATTCTGAAATATGTATGTCTCTGAAATCATTCTTTTTCATTTCTTATAGCTGCAGAAGAATTGCCTTCTTTCACTGTGCAGTGACAGAATCCTTCAGGATGTTCCATTTAACAGGCAAGTTTTATGTCAGTTAAAATGAGCTGTAGCATTGCAGGATATTTTTCTCTGTTGTTGGCTGTTTAGTACTGAAATATGCATATGATTTCTTGGTCTTTCGAAAGTTATGGCTACTCTAGAGGCGTGATGATCATTCACAGGGTTTGTTTCTGGTCTCAGTTTGCTCAGTTTAAATCATTCTAACGTGCTTATTTGTGTGGCCTATGGTGTTTCGGGCCTATAATTCACAGTTGTTTTGAATGTAGGTCTGAAATAAAAACCTTTTGTAGGCAGGTATTTTTGACTTTATCTGGATGGGTCTGCCAATAATTATGTGTAACAGAAGTCAGAATTTCTCTGGGGGAAAATGGGATTGGTTTTTGCAGAGACTTTTCTACTTGGATGTTTTGCTCAAAGGCTTTAAAGTATGTTGGTCTGCTGTTTCAGAATATTGTGTTAAATTTTTCTTCCTTCTCTGGAAGCAATTCCTGTGCACTCTGATGTGTAATTAGAAGTAAGATACCCTAAGCAAACAGCTTAAAGCTGACTGAGGTTCATGCAATACCTGTGATTTTTCAGCGTATTTCTACCTTTTAGATACAAGGCATGCTTCTTCTGGTTTCTTTTGTCTTGCATGCATTTCTATCTGAAGTGTCTTCTGTGTACATCTTTCTTTTATTGAGACTTATGAGACTTGTGAAAACTAAACTTATTTTTAACTTTCAGGTTTGAAGCAGCAAAACTTGTTATGCAGTGGCTATGTAATCATGAAGATCAAAACATGCAAAGGATGGCTGTAGCCATAATTTCCATTCTTGCTGCAAAGGTACAAAATTTAAACTTTCAAATGATCAGATAGCATTTCTAAAGTATTAAAAAAAAAATGTTGATTATGGTTTTGTTTATTTATAGCTTTCGACGGAGCAAACAGCTCAACTTGGTGCAGAGCTCTTCATTGTTAGGGTAAGTCAGATACTTTCTTGACAGTCAAAAATACCATCCTCTCAAGCCATTCATGCTAACAGTATTCCTAAGGATATAAAATAAAAATAAGTAGATAGAATTCTAAGAACACATTAACCTGTATTCATCTGCAAGTTCTTTGGAACAGAAAAGCCTAGAGAATTTGCTAGAGATGACATCAGGCACAGTGGTAGTGAGACATAATAGCATAGATGAAAAGAAGCCAAAGTGGGAAAACTTGACACAGTTAATATGAAGTAAAATAGCAAGAAATTTTTGGCTTCAAATTCATTGTATAAGACTAACAATGCTTAAAAGGATAATATTTGAAGTAAATTGTCAGTGCCATCAATGTCCATGTGTGTCCCAGAGTTCTGTGGATGGTTTTGTGCCATCAGTAATAGTACTACACATGTAATTATGGTGAAAACAAAGGAATTCCTCAAGCAGGCAACCATGTTCAAAGGGAAAAAAAAGTTTGATAGTAATTTTATTTTGTATAGTTTGGCCCTAAACATTTAGATCTTTATTCTGCTTATAAATGGTAGTCTGCATTACCCGAGTCTGTGCAGAAACAAGCAGAGGAGCCAATATGTTTTTTTGATACACAATCATAACTAGGATTTTCTTTTGTTTGTTTTTTGCAGCAACTTTTACAAATAGTTAAACAGAAAACAAATCAGAATCTTGTAGATACTACCCTCAAGTTCACATTGAGTGCACTTTGGAACCTCACCGATGAATCTCCAACAACATGTCGGCACTTCATTGAAAATCAAGGACTAGAACTTTTCATGAGAGTCTTAGAGGTGAGTAGTACTGTTCTCATTATGGATTTTCAACCAAGGTTTATAATTAACATTGTTTCAATAATAAGCATAAACAGTTGCATATAGTTTCTTTCTTTTTTCCACAGTCTTTTCCGTCGGAATCATCCATTCAGCAGAAAGTTCTTGGACTTCTGGTGAGATGAACAAAAATGTCTGAAATCTATATTGTTAAAAATTGATCTTTTTTCCCCCCATGTTAATCTGAAAACTTGCTTGATGTTTTTACATTCTTCTTTACTCTTTATAGTGTTCACTATTCACAATTGACATTGTTTTGAACTGTTTTGTCAATTCTCCAAAAGCACTAATTATATTCAAATTGATGGTTACAGTAAGCAAAAAGAGCTTTTAAAAAAGGGCAGTGAGTGAGGCTTTGAGGCTTCAGATAAGTCTAAATGCGAAAATTAATTGAAAATGAATGGAATTCAGAATTGTGCACTGGTGAAGTTTACTGAAACTGACTGTTTGAGAAATGTTGAAACTAGC
Organism: Anseranas semipalmata; assembly: GCA_013399115.1. Classification (NCBI taxonomy): domain Eukaryota; kingdom Metazoa; phylum Chordata; class Aves; order Anseriformes; family Anseranatidae; genus Anseranas; species Anseranas semipalmata. The sequence goes on from VXAA01007048.1 coordinate 167,187, forward strand.
CTTTAAATTAGTGTAATCTGCATGCTGATAGCCTAAAATTACTTATGAGAAAACCTCTATTGTAAGGCAAATTTCTGCCTTAAACTGGAAAAGTTTTCAAAAACAGAAGTAGTATTTTGGCATCTGACTGTCACTTGGACATATGAAGTTCTCATCTTGTTGTTTATATGTGTTTACTTACAATGTAGTTCAAATATATATGTTCATCTCCCTCATATTGTATTATTTCTGTTGATATTTTCTTTTTTTTTTCCCCTCCCCCTTTCCCTCACCTCCAGAATAACATAGCTGAAGTTAAAGAACTCCATTCTGAATTAATGTGGAAGGACTTCATAGACCACATCAGTAAATTATTGCACAGCGTGGAGGTGGAAGTCAGCTATTTTGCAGCAGGGATTATTGCTCATTTAATATCTCGAGGAGAGCAGGCCTGGACATTAAGTCGCAGCCAAAGGACCTCTCTCCTTGAACAGCTGGTACTGAAATGATGGTGCACTTTATCATGCTCTTCTGTTTTCATATGTTTGTATTTAACATTGAGAGTTCTTCGTTCTGTATTTTGCAGCATTCTGCCATTTTGAATTGGCCAACCCCAGAATGTGAGATGGTGGCTTACAGGTAACTATTGTCTCGATTTAAAGTTTGGAAAATACAATAGAACTGAACTAAATTTAGAACTTGTTCCTGAAGCAGAGTGAGCTGCCAGCCAGACATGGTTTTGTCCAGTGGAAGAATACCTATCAGCTCAAAATCTACAGCATGCTGCTTTTCCCTTTGTGACCAAAGAAGGGCAGGGACTCCTGTGAAAGATAAATGTAATGTCGTTCTGCCTGCCTTTCTATTAAAGGTATTCACATCCATGTCGAAAAGACTTAAACACAAAGATTAACCAGTAAGGTTACGTTGGCAAGTACTGGGTTAGCACTATCTGTCCTAGATAAAGGGACTTGAGGCCAAAAAGTGCAATTAGATAATTACTGTCCACTTAATCCTTATTTCCACTGTTTACTCCTATTTTTAAGGAGTAAGAGGCACCCAAATGCAATGGTAAAAGCATACCATGTGTCCACTATATATATTTTTGCTGGTTATTGTCTTAAACGTTAAAAGGCAGTCACCTGCTGCATCTAAAACTCCAGTTTATCAAATGTCTGTCCTAGTTAAACCTGTAACTGAATGAGTAGACAACATGTGATCTCTGAAGAAGTAATATCTGGTGGAAAAGTGAGTTGCTGATTCTTTCTCTCTCTCATAGGTCTTTCAATCCATTTTTTCCACTACTTGGCTGTTTCATGACACCTGGTGTCCAGTTATGGGCAGTGTGGGCCATGCAGCACGTCTGCAGCAAAAATCGTATGTATTAAGATAAAATTACCCTTAAAATTCTTATTTCTTAGCATATTATTCACTAGCATGAAGTGGGAATAATACGAATTCCTATGGTTTTCATTCCCGATCCTCTGGAGAAACTGCACTGAGGCTTTTACTAAATGGGGCAGGAAAAGAGAGTAATAAAAGCTCTTTAAATCCTTTTTATTTAAAGGAATTTTACTGTTAAATGCACAGTATTAATTCCAGAATGTGGGCATGTGTTAAGATTAACTACATTTGCAGCTTGCACAGGTGTTTTAATTCAGAAATGCCAATATTAGTAATGGGCGACAAACTATTTTCAAATTAAAGGAGAATGAGGATTACAGCAGGTAGCTATCTCTTACCATGAGAACAGAAGTTTTAGGTAATCCTAGTCCCTAATCACCTTTTTGCAATAACTTGCTGTTACATGAAGGGCACTTTCTTAATCTGCTTTTCCCATCTGCAAAATGAGAACACCAGCATCTTCTTTGTAAAATGATGTGAGAGCATGGGATGAAATGCACAAGCATTGGGGAAGGAAATAAGTCCCCTGAACATACCCAAATGTAAGACTGGACAACCGTTCCTGACTTTTTAATGCATTTTTTTTTAATATAAATTTAAATGACATGAGTATGTATATTGTCATTAACTTCTGCCACATGTAAAGCAGCTTTCCTCTGAAGTATTAAAAATATTTTCAGTGCCAGTGTTTTAATCTTCCTGACAGCAGTGTCTCTATGCTTGTTTTTCCCTGTTCCATAAATCACTATTTCTACAGTGAAAATGCATCTATTCAGGACCAAGCAATAACATGGCATAATATATAACTGCACATAAAGTACGTTTTTTTTCTGCTCTTTGTAGAGCTCAGGACTGTAATGAGATTGTCCTAAGGGTACTCTGTCCACAGGTCCATAAGGACCTCCTGTGTTGAAGTAGGACCGTTCTGACAAAGTTGTTTTAGTGGTCAGACTCTGAATAACAATTTTTCCTTAAGACCTCCTAATTCTGTGTTAATGAAATTAACACAAGCTTTCTTCCCCTCTTTGTGCCTCAGCCCGGTTAACTCAGTATAGTCTTATTAGTTCTATTTATTTTTAGTGTTTATTTTGTGCTGCCCTAACCTCTGTGCTTTCAACATGCCACAGAGGTTTGTACTGACAGTGAGTAACTGCACTGTAGAATGCAAACGCTGTGAATAACTGGATGACATACACCCGATTTGAGATCAAGACAGTATAGTCTTGATATATCTATATATGTATATCCTGAATATGTATCCTGAAGTTTAGGTCTGATGGCAATTGGTGATGGAAGGTTCTGGAGAAAGTTGCAGAGAAACCAAATGCTTGTTAGCAAATGTCATAATGTACTCTGAGGGAAAACTTATTTAATTCTGAAATACAAAGATTTATATGGGGAAAAATCTTAAGCTTTTGGCACCAAGAAGACTTTTTCTCCTGGAATGGAGACACATTTTATTTTGCACTCCTCTTTTACATGAGGATGAAAAGTGGTCTGGAATTAATGGCATTGATTTTTATTTTTTTTCTCCTTTTGCTGTTTCACACCTCAGTGAGCTAACTTACCTAAAATATTAGTAGCACTGCAGTAAATGTGATCCCCAGTGAAATGTTTAGTACCAGCATTTAAACAAGCTGGGTGTTGCTTCACTTAGATGTTTGGTGAAGTTGAGCACATCTGATATAATGCTCTGTGGATTGCATTACAGTCATTCTGAACTTTTTGGAATAACATCTGAAGCTTGTATGTTACGTTATACATGTGGCTCTCTTTGTAGCTGATCTCTGCACGTAGTAACACTGGAAGTGATGTAGACTTTTTAAAAGCAATAATGAAAATGGAAATAAAAGTATAATTTTATCTTGAAAAGGCTTTCATAGCAACTTATCCTAGTTAAACTATATGATATACTAGTTGGCTTAAGTAGCATTTGGCAAACTGTTTTTGAAGGACCTGTTTCGTATTTGCTCTACAAGCCTGTATGAATGATGTGGTATATCTGATACCATTTCTTGTTAACTGTTCTAAGGCTTTTGCTGAAGGAGATATTTTTACCTGGGTAGTCACAGATACTATAGTTCTTCTGATTCCCGTTTGTTAAAATTTATATATGTGCACTTAAAATGCCAGTGGGGAGAGGGAGAAAGAATACTGTGCATGTTACAAGGCACTTTCCAGTCAGCTCAGACAGACTTGAAAACAGATGTGATACAATCTACATCTTGTCGAGACAAGTCTGTTGTTCTGTTGTTGCTCATCAAAGTACAAATGTCCTGTAGACACTTCAGGAAGTGTCCTAAATGCTGCCTGTTATAGAAGATGAAAGTGGATTTGAATGTGTTTACAGTATCTGCTACTTCTACCCTACATGCATTTTTTGGATTACCTTTTTTATCTTATTACAGCTGCCAGGTACTGCAGCATGTTAATTGAAGAAGGGGGTTTACAGCACTTATACAACATCAAGGAAAATGTCCAGACTGATCCACATGTCCAGAGGATTGCTATTGCCATCCTAGATAGTTTGGAAAAACACATTATGCGTCATGGGAGACCACCTCCATGTAGAAAACAGCAACAAAATAAACCAAACTGAAAGCTGCAGGTATAAGAGTGTAAAGTATTGTCTCTGTAATAATCCTTTCTGATGTGTGTGTAGTTGGAGTAACTTGTAATATAGTGGTCACCATTAAAGTGATTTGCCGATAATTGTGGTACCCAGAACCATGGTAACCTTTGGTGAATGTCAACTTTAATGGCAACCGCATATGCAACTTGTAAAGGGTCACTGCTTGAGCTGGTCAAACCTGTAGGATTACTGCTGGCCACAAAGAGATGGGACTTGCACAGATCAATATGCACATCTGGAGAAAAAAAAAAAAAGACTTCTAGGAATATCTTGTTTTGTGACTTCTGGGACAGAAAGTTATTTCATCCCTATGATTGCTGTTTATAAAACTGGTTACCAGTTTGGTGTTTGAATAGAACTGTGTGTGGTTGTGATATTCAACACTTTTACAGATTAAAACAAAAGTACATGCATGCAAGTTACAAATGAGACTTGTAACTAAGGCGACCAAAATGTCCATCGACTCATAACCCTTTTAAACACAAATGGACTTCAACTTCCTTTTCCTTTTGCCTGCAAGCTGTGTTCTTTTGTTTTCCTTGCTGCTAGGACAATGCCTTTTTGCAGTTCAGCTCTCCTGAGTACTCTGTACTCTCAGTAAGGTTGAGATCAGCACTGCATCAGGGAAAGTGGAAACTTGCTAAAATAAAGCAATAGAAACAGGTTTCATAGGAGACACGATTCTAAAAGAATGAGCTAAGCCTGAGATTTTAAACTTGATAACATGAAGGGGATTTTGCTGTTGTTTGACTACTTTTGGTTGTGTGTGGGATCTTTCTTTTCTTTTTGGAAGACTAATAGGGAAAGAGAAGGCTCATTAGAGCAAAATACTTACTTGTCCTTATCATGAGGGGGATTGCATGTCTTAGTAGGAGGCCCAGGATATTTGGTCACCTTATTTATAAGAGACTAATGATTGCTCTGTTGTTTTCTGTAAATATTCTGTCAGTATTGTGCAGTGAATAATATTTCGAAGTCATCACAGTGCAAAATATCTCCTATGTTCTATGTAAACCCTGTGTCAATTGCATTGTTTTGTGAAGTGTGAAATTTTACATAAAGATGCTAATTGTAACAACTTATTTCTTTCTTGGTTACCTGTGGGTTTCAAATGATGTGTTGAATGAAACATATTGCACAGCATATGGATGCCTGATCAAATACAAGTGATGGAAGCAAACTTCATGTCGGTTCAAATTCACTTTTATTTCGAGCATTGTTTCTGTTTATCTGGTTACTCTCCGTATTTCCATGAGAACTGACTGACATTTTTAGACTCTTCTGTAAATACATTGGTGATTGAGTTTAAAAAGAAAACTTATGTTTGGTAGCTCACTAGCAGGGATGGCTTCCTCAGGATTACCATATTTTACTATTTTTAACTCCTTCCCTTCCTCTCCCTCCCCAGTTCTCATTCTTCAAATAAAAACATCACCTCTAATCTTCAGTAATCTAGTTATTGTGTATTTCAGCAACTTCAAAATGGACTGAGCCAGTAACTTTACCAGTGTCATGTTGCGTAACTGCTGTTTGTATGAAAGTATGATTTGGCTAGCATAATTTTCCTATGTGTATCTGGTTATATATTTTCTTGATTCAGAAAGAAATGAAATTGCCTGTAGCTTTGAATTACGAATGTCGTTTAAGAAATGAAAAAATGGCCTGCAAGCTTTTATCCACCACCCTTCCCAGATGTCTGCTATGAGGCTTCTGCTGTGAAATTTCCATTATATGAAATGGCACATGCAAGCCATCAAAACTGGTGTTAATGGAATGAATATAAATCAGTTGCTACCACAAGAATTTGAAATAAACATGACAGCTCTTCTTCACAGTACTGTTCTTTCCTAATAACAGGAGAACTTGGTGAAGCATCTTGTAAATGGTTTTCCATACCCTTGTTTTGTTCCCACATTCTTCAGGCAAACAAACAATGACCATAATTCTTTTAAGCAGAAAAATATGAATGGCTACAAGGTGTAAACCTGCTTAACTAACAATTTACTTGCATGTGCCACTTACAGAAAGGTCTCTTTACATTTCTGTGCTGCTTCAGGAGTTCCTGCCAGGGTGGAATAATTCTCGAAGCAACTTTTAAACTCTTGTATTTCACCAGTGGCATTTGTCATCTTTTTATGAAGGCTGAAGATAATGACTCTGCTTTACCTTTGCATAGGAAACTTGTACATATGTAACCTGGTAAGGCTACCTCATGCACAGTATTGTTAAGTTTTGGGGCCAGTGAAGGTGTGGTTTGGTTCGAGACCATCATGGCACAAAGTGGTGCCTATTTCCGATACGGTAAGCTGCATTTTGTAAGTATATTTTGATAACCTCTAATGTATTTACTAAAAGCATATTTCTCTGTTAATTCACTTTTGCTTGAAGGCTGCAGTCCAGGAAAGTTGGAAGTTGTAGAGCTAAGTTACGTGGCATGTCTGAGTGCTGGAGAACCTCTGAGAACAGGGAGAAAGCAACTTCAACTTCCAGCATGGCAATAGAGGGAAATGGGTGATGGGAGAGAGGTGATATGCCTGAGATGTCTGGCATAGACTGAGCTGGTGGCCATGCATATGTGCACATACAGGCCTTGCACGCAGATGTTTTGCATGTTCTCAAGCATTGATACCAAACAGGTGCAGGTTCAGCTGACTGGAGTGATAGCTCAGTGTTTTGCACTGTTCACAACAGATCTGGGGTTAAACATCATTGCTCTGTGTTAATGCTGCTTGCTCCGTCTGATTACTTGGAAGAGAGTTGATGGTTTTTGTTGTTTTTGTTGTTTTTTAATGTTCTTCTGTTGATGTTTAGATGAAGCATGTTTGTAGGCATCTCAGGCCAGTTTCTTAGATGATTTTCACTGGAATGACTTCTATAATACTTTGACCCACTGTGTTAAATTTCCATCAAGAAAGAATGGGAACAATTAAAACATACTATAACACTGCCTAAGCCTACCAAGTATGAAATAATCCTCTTCTGCTTTTTGTTTTTAAATTTGCTTACGGCAAGCCAAAGCTGCTCTACATTCTTTACTTGACATCTTTGAGAACTGTGACCACTGACTTAGAGACGTTTTGTATTGAGAAGCAATGAATGCCTCGCAGAATGCACAGCTGGCAGCCATTTCTTTGTGTACAGGAAAGTTTGGGGCTCCTCAGTACCAACAAAAAACTGCAGTGTAATTTGAAAATGAGGCTTTTCTCTGCATGGTGAGTCCACGACTGCCCTACAGTCTTTTTCTGTTCAGTCTACTGTGAACTGTTCTAAGAGGTTTTTTTCTGAACTCAGAGAAACAGGACCTTCTATCTTTCTTTATAATCAGGCCCTGTACTTGAGACTTGCACAGTGATGGGTGAATTTGAATAGCTACTGCATTAATTTTTGCTTTCTTGAGTTTTTGCTGCCATAGCAGACTTAATCTTATGTCTCAACAGAGCTGCTGAATGGTGGAACTGAGGGAAGGAAATTCCCAGCCACTTTTGCCATTTTCTGACCTAGATTTTTATTATCTCTGCACATTTCCTGAAGATAACTTTTTTTCACTTCAGCTGTTGGGTACTGTCATATTAACTGAGGAAGGTGAATTGCAGCATTTATGTAATACAAGAGAATAACCAGAGAGTTGCTGATGTTCAGAGACCCCCTGCTGAACTGTTAGTGTAGATTTGTATACCTTGTGCTATGAAAGACTTAAATTTGCCACAAGACAAATTAAACAGATAGCTGCAGGTATAAATACATGTATGGTTGTTATAGCCATTCATAAACTGTTACGGAAATACTGCGTTGCTTTCATGGTCTCATCTTAAAGGCCATGCCTGTAAGGTCAGTGGTGATAGCCCCTGAGGAAAGCACAGCTTGTGAGTCCTCTACAAGGACTCACAAAATTTCAGCCCCTGCTTTCTGAGAAGGAAGCTGGGCTCAGAAGTTTAGACTTCAACTGTCTGTACAGTTAGGTACAAAGTTGAGAAATAGTTTTATGCCCTTTCAGTTGCAGTAAACACCAGACTACTGTTTGTAATTCAGCATTCCTCAGAGCTGGCTGGCTGAAAAGAACCCATCAAAAGTTACATTGGTCAGGCTGTGCAAAGGTGCTCCCTCAAAGACAGCAGCCCTGCTCCCCACCCTAGCCCACACACATTATTCTGTAGTCATTGACTCTATAAACCAGAGGATCCTATGGGCAGTCCATCCTAACGTTAATAATCAATTAATGAGCTGAGACCCTTGTTCAGCTTGCTGTACTTCCTTAGTGCCAGCTTGTTTCAGATTCAGAACAAGGAAAGAAAAGACGTGTCTTCTTTAAGAAGATCAGCTGTACAAAGTTAAATCTTTATTTGAGAATTCTTATAGCAAAATGATCCAGTGGAGTATTCAGAAATGCAGTCCAGGGCAAGGAGCTAAGTATACACAGTGCAGTCATAAAAACAATTGGAAGAAATTAGCAGGTCCTCTTCATTCCTACTTTACCATAAAAAAAAAAAAAA
>VXAA01007048.1:182307-212430 GCA_013399115.1 Anseranas semipalmata
TCGCGCCCGGCCCGGCTGCGGGGCTGGGAGCGGGGCCCTGGGGCAGTGCCCGCGCTGCCGCCGCCGCCTCTGGTGCGAGGGGCCGGGTGCGGGCTGCAGCAGGACGGGAGCCGCGGACGGACGCCCCCACGCGTGTCTGTAGCCGGTGGCGAGCCCCGTGGCATGCCTTCAAAGCTGAGCAAGAGCTAGAGGAGCTTTCCTAAAACATATATGTCTCAGTGGGCGAAGCTTAAGACCACTGGTATTTGCCAGAGTAGTCAGCAAAAATCACGGTTTTGAGAACTTTATTTTGTTGCGGTGTGGGTAGGAACCATCGTGTGGAAGAGGCAACTAAAACTTGTCAGATGCCGCATTGTGCCTGAGGCATTTTATTATGAAGGCTTTTAGATTGTATCTTTTCTCTCTTGTTAAGATTAAGAGTGATCTGCTAAAAATTAGCATACCTTCGCAAAACAACATGGTCCCTGTGTGTGGAGCTGTCAGTTCCACAGACCGTGCCTTTCATTTTCAGAAATGGATCATAACAGGGTGATTTGAGAAATCGTCAGTGCTCTGGTTTCCCTCTTTGTTAGCTCCAGTAATGTCATTAAAACAGGTCACTCGTACAGACTTCAGAATTCACTGACTGATTTTTCATACAACCTTCAGTATGAGGGTTCTCTGTCTGAATTAAGGAAAGGAGGTGCTACAGAAAGTAAAGTGTTGTGAAGGGCTGGCGTTGGGGAGGTAAGCGTAAGGAGAGACTGCATTAATTTTTATATACTAACTGTGAACATCAAATAATTTGTAGAGCTGTAAGTAGTTAGACAATTTTTTTTTTGAGTGGTGACACTTGATGATGTAGAAAGGAAAACAAATGTGTTGGTGGACTTCAATCATGAGGGGTAAGGTACAAGGGAGGGAAAGGGAGGCTTATGTAGAGTTAAGTTCAGTACAAAGAACAAGCATTCTTTTGTGAATAGAAGTATAGCAAAATAAAGTAGAAGGGAAGTATTTATCAAAGCTTTAGAGAAGATAAGGTCACGTATTGTAATGCTTCAGTGAAGATAGCGGTTGCCTTCTGTCCCACCCACAGGCTTTGGATAGCATTATTGCCCATCCACATACAAATCATGAATCTTCTTCAAGACTGAGCAAAAATGGTCTTCTGCTTCCATAAATTTGGACTATTTTATTTTTTTTAGTCAGTGCAGGGTCTTGGCAGTCGCACTTGGGGATTGTGCAGATTTTATGGATGCACTTTTGGGTGAGTTAAATTGCTTGCATTTGCAAAGAGGGGTTAAAACAGATTGCTCCCAAACCTATTCCTAAGTTAATTATATAGCTTTTAAATATACCAATTTAAGCAAAATGTGTTATATTTCACTGTGGTTTGTTCTTTTTTCCTCTTTTTTTTTTTTTTTTCTTGTCAGTTTGCAAAGCCTAATGAGAACAGCGTTGATTATCCTGACCTGGCTAAGGAGGCAGGTAATTTAATAGTAAAAAAAAAAATTAGTTTGAGTGCTGACACACATATTAAGTCTTACAGTTATTTTTTTATTATACATATGAAGGAACAACTATTTAGTAAATAGATACATATAAAAAGCAAATCTAAAACTGGTAAGAAGGAACACTTTCACAAAATCTGTAACTGACCTGTTCAAATCGCCATCTTCTAGTACTAAATTCAAAAGGTTAGCTTAAAATTGAACTGGACACTTAGATCATTTTGTATCTGTCTATACTACTGAAACATACTTTCATTGGGACCAACAACAACGTTTGTGCTTGTATACGGAATAGATTAGATGATGTTTTCTGGTGAAGGAGCTTGCTTGGAACTCAAAATACTGCAAGACTGTCCTAATGAGAGTTAAGAAGCAGGACTTTATTAACCATTCACATGATATAATAAGGCATTTACACCTTTGGTTTTTATGTAGATGCATGAATCGTGCATACTAATCATAACAAGCAAGCCTAGTTTAGCTGCTTTTTTTTTCTAACTTTTTTTTTTCTTTTCCCTCCAACTTCTAAACTATTTTAGGCCAGAAAGCTTTAGCTGATGCTGGGATTCCTTATGCAGCAGTGGAGCAGGCATGTGTGGGTTATGTTTATGGTGAGTAACATCTTTTGATTGGGATATGGCCTCTGTGACATTTACAGATGTGTGGATAAAGTTTATCCACACCTGTGTGGATAAAGTATGGGGGATCCCATCAATTTCAGATAATAATATTTAATCACAAGTCAGTTTGTAGAATTGTCTCAAACATGTTTTTTCTAATTACCATTATTTTTAGTAAGCACAGATCTGTCTGTTTATTTGTGGAGTTTACAGGTCTAGTCGCTGGTCACAAGAGTTCCAGAAAACTGTCTTGCAAATATATTTTATACAAGTAGCTCTTTCAGCAAGATCAGGTGGTATATTTATTCAACTGATGAAAAAATTACTTACTGTACTGTTTATGTCAATAGACTTGAAAACTATAACAGTTTTAATTCTTCTTTGAGTGATGAGTCTATACACTAGAATGGATATGCTTGTTCATCCAGTGCTCTTGAGTTGAAGAGTGATTTTGGGGATCAAAAGCGTATTGTGTCCTTGAGAGGTTCATAACTATTTTAATCCCAGGGATATATATAAAAACATAACCATGAGTTAATATTATCATGTAAGACTTTGGAGAATATATACATTAGTATGGCTCCAGATCAATGCCTCGCAGCTGGTGTAGACAAAACTGAGGTGTTCACATGCCTATACAGTACTACCCTGCCTTCATTACCAGCAGGACCCTCAAACACGTCTAGTAGACACCCTCAGCAGAAGTTTTTAACTTGCAGGCACTGCTTATTGTAGTGAGTGGAGATGGTGTTAAGTGACTGGTTTGAACCTCTTCCTATTAATCCAATTCACAGATGCCTGATGTATTTCTCAAAGCAATCAAAATCAGGTATCTATTATGGGGAAATTGGTTTCTTCCTGTTACTCTATTAATGGATGTATTGTGGTAACTGAAGTAGGGTTAATCACTGTGGTACTTGTAGCAGCTTCCGAGTCATGCCTCTAAGACCCTTCTGTCCAGTCCCGTTACCTTTGATTGATGCACGACCTGTTTCCACATAAGCAGGACAAACTTCTGCTTTTAAAGTCTGATGATTTTCATCTTGTTTCTAAGGTTCTTGTACTGCACATGCCTGAGAGATACTCAAGATGACAGTTCAAAATTTCAAGTTTACAGTTTAAACAGTAGCATTGTATACACGTATACAATTTCTTTTTGCTAATGAAGCTTGAGTATGTACCTTATTTTAATGTTATGTCTCTGTATAAAGGTGACTCAACCTGTGGACAACGGGCCATCTATCATGGTTTGGGTTTAACTGGCATTCCTATCATTAATGTTAACAACAACTGTGCTACTGGATCTACTGCTTTGTTCATGTCCAGACAACTGGTAGAGGGAGGTGAGTTATTTTGCGCTGGACCCAAGTAATTCATACTCTTTACTTCTATAAATACAAGTTGGTCCTTCTGTTTCTGCAGTTCCTTTGTGGATTTTGATACTTTGCACTTAATTGCATATGCTTCTATAACAAACTATAGTAATGTTGTGTGTGATTATTCTAGTATTTGTGGCAGAGGCATAAGTGCTTAGTTATATAAGATAATTGCTCTCAAACTGTGGAGAACAGTTCAAAAATAAACCCAAACCCTCTAGTGATCTCTCAATCTTCAGTATCCATCTTTTTTTATCAATACCATTCCCACTCCAACTTGACTTAGTTTTAAAATCTAAGGGAGGAAGAGCAGCTGGTAGAAGTTCATGGATATTTATTGTAATAAGATAGCTGATAGTACATACTGTCATTTATAACTAAATTGTGTTTCAAATAGCCAAAAATTTTATTTTAAGGTTTGGCAGACTGTGTTCTGGCACTTGGCTTTGAGAGAATGGCAAAAGGATCCCTTGCTTCAGGTGTAAGTGTCTGAAAACTTCATACATTTCATTGTATTAGTAGATGGAAAACACCTCTTCATTCTCTGTGACATTCTTATAAATATCAGCTGCTTTAACATAGATTGCTGTAGATAACTACAAAATAACCCTTTTTTTTTCTTGATTCACAGAAACTTGCAATGAGTTTTTTGATTCTGATTACAGCTCAGATATGCAAATTTTGCTTGGAATGTTTTAGAGTTAATTTTAAGTAGTCTGTCAGGCTTTTAATACTTTGCAAAGAACATGTTTAAGGCAGGGTTAACCGGCAATAATGAAAATACCAGGTAGAATACTGAAGTGTTGAGCAATTGACGCATGTTTCTCAAAATGACGGAGCAAATTAAAGAATCAGTGGCTTTTGGCTTGATGCTTACTCAGCTGACTAGTTAACATGCTTTCCCCAAAACTAAGGGCTTCACTAAACCTTCCTTCTATCTCTTCCTTGTTTTTATTGGAGAAGTAAGGGGTTTGTGTTTTGCCTTATGGCAAGCCCATATGTCATTTAACTACAGAACTGTGAAATCTGATAATCTGTGCAGAGGTTTGGGTGAGAAATGTTAAATTTAACAACTGATTGAAATGAGTCAGAGTTATCCTTAACATGCTTTACAGTATTTCATCTAAGCTGCAATTGAAAATACAGTATTCGTTTTATAGCTTGGAACTATATTAACTATAGGGTTTTAAGCTGAGGTGACAAATACCCAAAGTCCTCTTCTGAAGATAGTGACAGAAATCAAATAGGGGTGGTCCTTGGGTCCTTGCCAAAAACCAGTGCAGTGATGACAATGCTAATCATTTTCTGCTTGTTTACTCTTGTAGTTGAGATATTGTGAAAGATTCAAAACATGTCGCTGAAGTGCACCATACAGTCCAGTGGAATTGTTAAAATATCAAAACCCCCTTTATTTTGCTTGAAATCCATGGCACTTTTGTGGGGATGTTGTAAAGACAAGAAAATTATGACTTGCTTTATAACTATTTTTCTTTTTAGTTTTCAGACAGAACTAATCCAATGGACAAACATTTGGAAATCATGATAAATAAATATGGCTTAGCAAGTGCTCCAGTAGCACCTCAGATGTTTGCAAATGCTGGCAAAGAACACATGGAGAAATATGGTATTGTTATAATATATTTTGCCATTATCATCTTTTAATGAAGTGATTTTAAAAATATATGTACTACAATTTCATTTTTAAAAAATGATAGCATTCAGTGTTCTTTCTTTTACATGAGTACTACACCTGCAACATCTACAGCTAACGCACATAAGAATATATTTGGGTAAAGGGTTGTCTACAGAAAAGTAGGTGAGGTGTAGGCAAACAAAACCATTGGGAAATAAAATTAAGCCTGTGATAAGAGTGTCTGGTAGTTACACTAGCGGTATGGTTTGCGCTTCTGTAAGGTCTGTGCAATAGGATTGCATAACTTCCTGCGTTCTTTCCTTTTGTCTTAGGTTGGGTAGGTAGGCTTGTGACTGAATTTTGTAACAAAAATTTTTGAGTGTTTGATTCAATATATAGTACTAGGCTGTTGCCACAGGTGTTTCTTAGAGTCTCACCAGATAAGGGAATTGCCTCCCAGTTAGCATGTCAGTCTGCTGAGCATCTTTTATTTTCACCTAGGTTTAGTCTAGTATATGGAAAAATTTTAGGAGTCCAATATTTTACCACAGCTGTTTTGTCCTGCTATGAAAATGAGTGTTCAAGTTCCAGTAATATAGTAATACCTCAAATAAAATGCACTTATTTTCTCTATTTTATGTTAGTGAGTGTTAAATATCCAAGTAGGATGTTCTGTTAGCTAAAACTTAACCAGATTTAGTAGTCTTTATCTAATTTTTAGACCTATGTTGACTTTTAAAGAAAGTTTCAATACAATGAGTCTCTTGTAAAGATGCTTGTGAAGGTCAAATTCTTAGGACACTAATATAATATTTAAAAAGTTATGTTAGCACTGTGTGTGTAAACCAAGTATCTCAACACATCTTGCTTTCTCCTTCCAGGGACAAATCCAGAATACTTCGCAAAAATTGCATGGAAGAATCACAGCCATTCAACCAACAACCCGTGAGTAAAGTACTCTACCTCCATATTGAGCATACGTCGCTGCTACAAAATTCATGCAAAATTGAGTATTATTTTTAGATATAAATATTTATCAGAGTATATTCTTTATTATGGAATGGGAATTATACCCAGCATAAATTCTTTGTCCAGTGTCTTGTACTTAATAAAAACAGCTATATACTTGCATGATGGTGTAATATTAGCATGTCTACTCCTAAGGACTGTACTAAAACTAAAATAGCATCTTTGTTTGTTGTAGGTATTCCCAGTTCCAAAAGGAGTATACTTTAGATGAAGTTCTGCATTCCCGCAAAATTTTTGATTTCTTGACTGTCTTACAGTGTTGGTAAGGAGAGGAGTTAGCATTGTGAAACAAATCGTGATATTCAGACAAATGTGGTAACACACCTATGTAAATAAAAGCCTGTTTACTTCTAAATTAAAAGTTACAGATCATTTTAGGTATTCTCTACTTTTTAGATGTCATGGTATTCAAATGTTGTATTACTGAAATGAGCAGCATTAAAAACTGAAAGTTTCCTGCAAACACTTGCGGAATTCATAGTTTCAGTGGCATCAGTCAAACAAAATGTGTTTTTTTTCTTTGCTCTCAAATGTAATTCTATTGGAGACTGACATTAATAATTTAGAGTGATGACATAATTGTTTTTCTTTCAATTAGTCCAACATCAAATGGTGCCGCAGCTGCAATTTTGGCTAGCGAGGAGTTTGTGAAAAGGCATAAGTTACAGCCTCAAGCTGTGGAAATTCTAGCCCAGGTGATGGCTACTGATTATCCAAGCACATTTGAGGAGAACAGTTGTATGAAGATGGTAGGTTTACAATCCTGTATTCTGTGACACTCAGTTTTTTTTTTTTTTAATACCTGTGAGTCCTAATGATACTGTAGACATTTCCATGTCAGTAATAATATTTATTACAAACAAATTATGGTGAATATAAAAAGACTCATTTGGACAGATGGAGTGGGCAAACAGTATAGTTATGGAATAACACTAAGAAATCTATAAATATTTAAAATCTAGTTTTTAACAGATTATGTAAAGGCTACTTACTGAAAGTTTGAACAGGAAGAAATGTAGTTTGTCTCGTGTGAACCTATTTTACTTATGTCTGTGCAATACTGGAGCTGAAATAACCTGTCACGTGTAGTCAGGATTACTTACTTAAGCAGAATGATGGGAAAGACTTGAACTGCAAAATTTAGATCCCACTTCAAATTGACCAAAATAATTGGATGTAAGTCAAACCATTAGAATACCCACTAGGGTCAGAGTCATCATGCAAAGGAGCAATTTGGCTAGTAAGCAGTGTTGAGAAAAGAGAGGAAATGCCCCAGAAAAGTTTCTACATGCCAACAACTGATTTAGAATGTGTTATTTCTTTCTATACAATTCATACTGTATGGAAATTAAAGGCTATGATATGGGATGCATTGAAGTAAATTAGAATGCCACCTCTGACAGGTTATTTTCACTTACAGGATAAATAGAGGCACGTTACAAATTAAGTGTAGAAATGAAATCAGTGGCTCTACTTGTTTAACGATACTTTAACTTACGATTTCTTCTTCTTGCAGGTCGGTTATGATATGACTAAAAAAGCTGCAGAAAAATGTTTTGAAAAAGCAGGCCTAAAACCTACTGATGTTGATGTGATTGAACTCCATGACTGTTTCTCAGTTAATGAGTTCATTACCTACGAAGCTCTTGGACTCTGTCCAGAAGGTAATAGCATCAGTGAAAATCTTTGTTTTATTAAAATGGAAAGTGTTAAAAATATCTTTTTATCCTCTTCATATAATTAGCACATTGAGTTGTACACTAGACAGATCTTATATATTTGAATATCTTATTAGCTAACCTCATAAGAGGAAAAAGCAAGCTACCAATGTAGTAAAATAAAGAAGACCTGTAAACTGTAGAATTTGTTTAACAATTTACTGTGTTACTGTGATTTCTAGAGAAGTACACAAGGCAAATTAAAGTGTTGGACAGCTATACAAAACCATAAGGCTAGCTTGTGCAGGAGTGGCTCTTCTAAGCAAGCAGGAGAAGGAGATTAAGGACTCTTATGTTTCTCAGAATTACAACCTTTTTCAGGGATATGTTCTTATTTACCCCAAGATTTCCACCCATCTTTGTATTTCCTTTTAAGCAAGATAAAAATCAGACAAAATTACCTATATAGGGCCTAAACAAGTTACCTAATTTTGATATGTCTTTTTTAAAAATTTTGAAACATCTTTGTCTTTGAAAATACAGAAAGTTGTTGGCAAAGGTTCTAAAATCAAGTGGATAACAATGCTGATCTGTCTAAATTAGGGTAATGGAGTTTAATTCTATGCATGTAAGTCAAACTATTAAAATTTTCTATTTAAGAGGTTTTTGTTTGATTTCAATTAATGCATTGAACTGCTACTTCAGTATTTAATATATTCAAATACTAAATTATTATTGTGTTGCATAAATAATCATCTGATGCAGTCTTCAATTTGTTTTTAAGTGATTTTGAGAAAATATCATACTTTTGTCACTAGATGGTGTATTGTATTAAGTCTGAGCATTCTCAATGAAATAACTTCAAAGATCTTCAGGAAAGTTTCTTTTATGTGCCTGTAGGTCTTCTAATACATTTGAATGTTGCTCTTTACTGCCTTCTTTGCTGTGTTTTTTATGGTATCTGCAGTAATATGGAAAACAATTGACATTATTTAATATATATGTTAAGCATTTTAGCTTCATTCCTTTAATCAGAGATGCAGTATAATTCTAATGGTTCTTGTCTATTTGACCAATAAGTATTGTGTATGGGAAGTTGTTAACTATTTAATAGTGCAGTTCTCTCCAACTTTCAGTCAGTCTGACCTCAAAGTGTGTGAAACTTACCTTGGAAGGGCAGACTAATTAGACTTAGAGATCAATGGAATGGTATAAATTACATTGTGGATTTAGATATGCAAGACTAACCTGGCATTCTCATTTAATGGCAGAAGTATTTTATAAATACAGGAAATGTGGCAGATCTTTTTTAGACTTTGACATTAGTCAAGTAGGCTGAAGAAGCAGGTGCAAGAATAAAAGGGTAAAGGACTAGTTAAGGGGAGAACTGTCTGCTGGAGGGTTGGGAACTAATACCCTGGAAAGCTACGGAATTCTAACCATTAGTCATATGAGCGATTTTATCTGGTGTATTCATGTCTTAATGCAGCCCAAGATACTGTTAGCCTTCATTGTGGCAAGGGCACATTGTTGGCTCATGTTCAGCTTCGTGTCCAGCAGGATGCTTGCGTGACAAAATTGTTAGTTTGCTCCCTGCTTATGTCCTGCTGTGTTGTCCCTCCAGCAGATACTGGGGTAGTTGAGGTCCCAAGGGGATCAGAGCCTGTGAACATGAGGCTGCTCCTATTGGTCTGTAGCGGGCTTCATTTGCTTGTTCTTCCTGCTCAGGCAACCTATAGCAGACACCCACTACAATGTCACACTTATATATGTTAAGATATGTTAAGCTGAGGTAGAGGAAGAAAAAGCGAAGAGCTGAAGTTAGTAAATAAAGTTAGTAAACCAAAATACAAACTTGCTATAAAATTAATTTAATTTGAAAAATATGCCTACCTTTTTTTTTTTTCCTTAACCAAAATCTAAGAAACAAAGAGTACCTAGAGTAGAGCTTCCAGGTCAACATTCCAGTAGGATCATTGACCACTTCAAATTTGCACTATATCTTCATATGATGTAGTTGTCTTTAGTATTATGGGGTTGGACCTTGTCCAAGAAATTACTGCTAGACCCATGTTCTAGCTTAGTTTATTTCTGTGGGCCATGAACAATTAGATCTTGTGTTTACCTAACTGAGAATGCAAGGGGAGGGTTGGTGGCTTAATCCAAATATGGGGGATTTTTCAAATTAAAACTTACTGTTTTGTGAACTGTGGTGATGCCCAGAAGAATCTTTGTAAGCATGAGCTCTCCAGTGTTAATGTTAATCTTGCAATTAATCTCTATTGGAGATAACAAAGCAAAAATATGTTAACAGTGGTCACAAATTACAACTAGCCTTTGTTTTACAAAAAACATAATTTTCATTGTAGTTTCATTAATAAAACAATGAATTGCTTCATTGTGTTGATTATATCATAATACTGTATATCAGTAAAACAGTTGAACAGCTAATAAAAAAAAAAAAGTCTTTGTATCAGACACTAGCCATTTTGGTTCTTCTCCACATTATGTTTTCCCCAGTAGTGTAAGCAAGTCTCATTAATGTTGTTGGCAAATTTCAATCTGCCCTTCGTAAAATCTGTGGTGTAGTATTTCTTAGGTTTTGACTGACATAAAGGATTTGCAGCATCTTTGGTTAGTGCCAGTGGAACTGAAAAACGATTTTTTAAAAAAATGAACATTTTTCTTTTATAACTGCTGTTCTATAGGAAGAGCATGTGACCTGATTGACAAAGGAGACAATACTTACGGAGGAAAATGGGTTATTAATCCTAGTGGTGGCTTGATTTCAAAGGGACATCCACTTGGTGCTACAGGTAATGCAAAAATATTTATATTAATTAATATTATATATAATAATAATAACAACAATATTAATAATACAATAATTATAATATAGTATAATATATAATATATTATATAATATATAATATAATTATAATAATATACTATAATAATAATTATAATATATTAAATAATATATATTATGAATATATTAATAAAAATACAGTAATGCAAAAATATTTCATTTAGTCATGGCATTAAGATATGAGATACTATTCTTGAGCAGGCAGATGCTTCCCACTTGTATTTGTATGAAACAAATAAGGACTTTGTAAGGCTAGGAGGAGCTCTAGGTAAGGCTAGGAGGTTCTCATTTCTAACTAATGCAAGCATTAGGGCAGGTTGACCATGTAGGGTTGTTCAAACCAAAAGATTTGGAGTGTGAATTTGATCATTAACACTTGTTTAATTTGATGGTGCTGGTTTTCTGTTGTCATTAAAACAACTTGCAAAACAGCTTAATTTTTTTTTCTAAATAATTGCTTAATGGTACAACTTCTGATGATTGCAGTTTCAATAACTATTTTCATATGTTCTCATCCTTTAAAATTCAGATTTTGGAGATATTTACCACATTTGAATAGTTTGTACCATTGTTAGCTGTAATAAAAGTTATTTCTGTGAAGCCTTGGATGTCAAAATATTTATCTGATGTTATTACAACAGAAGTTCACTGTTAGTCACTGTTTCCCAGCAACATAGGTTTTCCTTTTGTTTTTTTCATTTTCTTTAAACTGCTATGCTTGCTTTCAAATGAGATGGCTCTTGAATAACGTGTTTGGATTTGTGAGGATAATTCACCTTCTTGTTTTGGAAATGATTAGATGGCAGAAAGCTGGAGAAGAAACATTGTAAAACACCAAACCTTGGTCTAAATAGCTGTAATGTCTAGATAATCTGCAGTTAATTTGGGGGGCAGAGGAGAATTAGGAAATGTTGGAAGAAGAACATTCCAGTTAAATGAGAACATGCATATCTGTAACATGAATTCCATTGCTAGGTATGTGTTATTTTTTTTCAGTTCTACAGTGCTAATTGTAGAGGCAATTACTGTGATTTTTGCTTCTCTCTGTTGCCATGAATTGAGAGGAAAAGCTATTAAAATGCAGAAAATTTACATGTCTACAGGCAATCAGCTTAATTTCACTATAAAACAGTCTTGAGGCTAGCTATATGCTAATCAGAGGTCATATAAGTCATCTTAATTTTCCAAACCATTCCAGGGCAGGATGTCCCATGGTACACATTCTCTCCTGGAGGCTGAGAGAATGTGTATGGAACCTGCTAACTGTTACACGTGACTGGAATTATAAAACTTCTTACTCATCCTTTCCACAGTGTTTCACCTGTCAATGTATAAAATTCAGTGCATAAAATGCAGATTCTGCCTGTGTCTTGCCCATGGGACTATGCAGTTGCCTATGGGAAGGGATGGAGTTCTGTGAATAAGAGGGAAGAAACGTGTGTGCAGAAATAGCGGATAGAATGGTAGGGGGAGACAAAGGGTAAATGTAATCTTAAGTCTACAGGGAAAAGGCATTCATGTTTGTTTTGGGCCTCCCAAGATAATATCTTTCTTGTTATCTGAGCTGTAAAGACTTAAAATTCTCAAAGTATATTGTATGTATTCGTTTAATATCTTATTAGGGAAGGAAGTTCATGGAGTACACCTGTAGTGCATTTCTTCCTTCTGTTAACCAGCTAGGCCCAGCAGTAATTTTAATAACAATTGTGTATTCTAGGACTTCTTCTTCTGTTGTAGTGTAGTACTAACTTCTTATGGGTGTTTTTAGTAGTAGGCATTGGTATTGCAGGGCAAAAAAAGCAGTTTTTCAGAAGATCTTGTGGTCACATTTTTTTTTTAATTATCAAATGAATTCAGATTTCTAGTCTGAGATATGTGCCAAGATGGCAAGGTGAGCTCTACACATGCTTCTGAGGTATTTGGGTAGATAGTACAGCATTGCTATAAAGATGTGGTAGCACATACATCTGCCTTGAAATGCATATCGTTGCGTATATCTTGGAGATTCAAAAGTCAGTGCTGAGTTGTGTTTGATAATGCCCTTTGTTGAATAATCGATTTTTTTTTTAAAGATAGCTCACACTGACGGTCCAGAAACATGACCTCTTAGGCAATAGCTTTACATGGCTTCTATCTATGAAGTCTGCTAAGGTCGTGTAGAAAAGCTGAAGGCATGTGACTAGGGAGTTTTAAACTTGAGCGTACCCAAGAGTACGCATAGCCTGTGTGTGTGTGTAAATAGCAGTTTTTCCCCAGCTTCCCCCAAGTGTCCTTGTTGGACCAGCACTAAAACGGCCATCTTCACAGCTGGCAGGGAGCGCAAAGCTTGCTCATTTATTTTCAAATCGCCTTCTGGTACCGCTCCCGATTTCCCGCGAGGCAAGATGGCGGCGTGCGGGCGCTGCTGTTGCCGCCGCCTCCACCCGGCGGCCCCAACGCGCTCTGTGCTCGATTTTGCAGGCCTGGCGCAGTGCGCCGAACTCTGCTGGCAGCTGCGCGGCCTGGCCGGGAGGAGGCAGGTCCCCGGGGCGAAGGTGGCGCTGCAGCACAACCTGGGCCTCGGCGGGGCCGCGGTGGTGACGCTGTACGGCATGGGCTTCCCCGGAGCCGACAGGTGAGCGCCGGCACCGGCCCCGCGGCCGGCCGGTCCCATTGCACTGCCTGGCTGCGGCGGCTGGGGGCCTGCCCTCTGCCCGCAGCCGGCGTCCCGAGGGAGGAAGGCAGCAGGGTGCGCGCTGAGAGACCCGGCGGAACGGTCGGGGTTCGGGCCGTGCCTCTGTGCTGCACAAGGAGACGCAGGGCTGAACGGCAGCGCTTGCTCAGCGCGTGTGGCCAGGCATTGGTTGGGCTGTCCTTGGGACCTTTCACTGTGACCTCGGTGGCAGTGTAAATTAGGATCGTCTTTGTATCGACCATTCTCAAATATGTTTGTGTTTCAATACAAGAGTTTGTTTTTTGAAAGTTTTTTCTCTCCCCGCAAAAAAGGAAGTTGCACTGTGGACTAAAATTCGCTCAGCAGTTTGAATGGTTGTGTTCCTACAGCGCTGCAGGTGTATGTGGAGATTGTAACTTACAGTGACTTATTCCTGGTGAGCAATATGCAGTGTGACCTTAACTCATTGAGAAGAGTTGCGTAATTTCCTGCATCTTAAACTAAGGAAAAATGTAATGTTTTGGAGGAAAAAATAAAAAGCAATCAAAAAGAGAAAACAAAAACCACTCTTCCAGGAACAAAACAGTATTTGAAGGAATTAATTGAGACTAGGGACTTGTCAAAAAAATGCAAGACATCCGTCAGAATAGAGGTATCCACTGCTTTCACTGCTACAATTGTTACTGGTTTGATTTCATGAAAAAGTGCTCCCCACTGATGTGTTCCATGTGGTATTCTAAATACCTGTTGGAATTCAGGCACGTTGCTCATCTAGTCCTGGCTAAAGAATTTTTATTTGCAATTGTAGCATACTTCAGAGTGAGAGGAGAATGCTGCTATGAGCCTCTCTTGCAATCTGCTATAATTCTATGCTAAGATGGACAGGAATTGAAAGAAAATACAAAATTTTGTAAATACACCACCATTTCAGGAGAGACTTTTTTAACGTACAGTTTCTTCTGCATTTTCACTTTGCACCTTGTTTAGAAAAATGGAGCTACTCTTTGTGGGTATTTTGTTTTGGGTTTTAAAGCTCAATACCAATATTTTACACTTGCTGTAAAAACCAGTGAGTGGTAAAATGTAGCATGTGGTGGGCTTTCAGAAAGAAATAATCCACTCCCAACTCACATTTTTAATGTCTGTTTTAGCTAGACAGTTCCTAGGTCGTGATAATATAATCTGTGGAATAGCTCATGAGAGCAGCAATTGAACTTTGAGGGGCTGCAGCAGTAGCTTTTTGTAGTGCAGCGTCAGAAGCTGTAATCCTGTCGCTTCCTTAGCCTGCGAGAGGATAGGCCATATGAGAAAATGCGTGTGATAGAGGAAAAATCAGGGTTCTTTTCAAACATGCTCACAAAATGCGTGTGGGTGTTGGTATACAGTTTTAAGTCTGAGGGGAGATGTTATAGTTAATACGCTACTTTTCCATTGCTTTGAGCTTTATCTTTAAAAAGAAAAAGCTTCTAATTTGATAGAACAGGGAATCTGTTGTTATTTGTACGCCATTAACCTTGAGATACTGAAAGTAGTAGTGCCTTCCTGTCGTTTAGGAAAAGCTTTGCATGTATAGATAATGTTTCTCTTGAAGAAATTGTCTTTCTTACTACAGGTGACTTCACCTTCCATCAGTGTTGAGAATTTTCTTAACTCTTTCTTAAGTGCAGAGAAATCTTAGCAATACTCATGTCTCTTGTATTAAAAGGCTTAGAAATCTTCAGTTCTCCCAAAGGCTTTGTGTGCAGGAGATACCTGGCACAGGGAGTTGCACTAATGTATAAAAGACTTTGGATGAAACAGTGGAGCTAATCTGTTCATACACCGCTTATGTAACTGAACGTTGTGTATTGTGTAAGTAAGGGAAAGGTGGTGGCATTTTATGTTATGAAGATACTTCATACAATTTTTTTCTACAGCAGTGCGCATAGACCTAATCACTAGATTCATATCTAGCCTGTAATTAGTGGATTTAGTAGTTGCCAAGAATTTATATCAACGTAAATGATAGCAGAACTTGATTCATTTTGGGTTAGTTTTTAAAACAGTTCTGTTGATACCTTGGTTTTACATCCCGTTAGTACAGCCTTAGTTTATTAGCAAAATTATGTGTTGTCTTCAAATGACACAGTACCTACTATTGCTCCCCTAGCAAACGTACAGGGATACTTCATTCTTTGTACCACAAATAAATTCTAGCAACATTTTATAAGTGATTCTGTCACTTTAGCGATACCATACCTGAGCACAGTTTTGAACTTTGCTGCCAAGAGATGGTAATAATTATAAACTGGTTTATTAAAAAAAAAAAAGGTAGTTCTTGAGATGTTGCACATGCTGTGTCTCTCTTCACACACAGTGTGGCGATAGAGTTGGCTGATTGATCTTGATAAGATTGATAATTTACTTTCATTACAGTACTAGTATCCTGTACACACATGCAAAAACATCTAGATAGTTTAAGTGATTGTAACATAGGCTGTATAGCCCATCAGAAAGTAAGCTTCACTTAGATGTGATGTAGTTGCTCTTTATTGCTGGACTGTTTCAGTGTGGGTGTTATCATATGTTGAAAATGTGATTAAAGGTGCATAAATGAATTTTTTTCCATTTCAGCACTGGCCGTGTTGCGGCTGTGCCTCTCAGTGCAGCTGTTGATGGATTTAAGTCACATTTGGTCTTCAAAGAGATTGAAAAGAAGCTCCAAGAGGTATTTGACTACCTTTTTTTACCTATAATACCTTTTTAATTTATGACAGAACATGTGCAAAACCTGAAGGGAATATGGTTGCATAAATCACTTTCTCAATACTGCTCGTTGAAACAAATGTTACAGCTGTTACAGATTTAAGCTTCAGAAATCTTTTTCTTCTGTACCATGATTATAAAGGATTTCTTTCAGACAGCTCCTAACTATATAAGAGTATTTCAGTAGAGGCAAGTTTAGGTCATATGCGAGGAGCTTGCTAACTAACCCAAGTGTGGTGTTTGTTGCTTGCTTTGTAAGTGTGATTAAAAGAAGAAATCACATTTTGTGAGACCTCCAGCAAGACAAGACTGTTAGGACCGTTGTCTTTTGTTTGCTTGTTGGATAGATTTTAATAGAGATAGATACCCATAGTTTTTTTTTTTTTTTTTTGTAATGGGTGTTTAAAAGACTGTTGTATTTTGCTTGATAGATTTTAATAGAGATAGGTACCCATAGGAGTTTTTTTAATGGTTGTTTAAATGAAGCCTAGTAAGGGGAAACAAGTATTTCTATGTTAGTGGAAAGAGTAAAGATTTCTTTTTAAGTATTTTCTGTTTAACTATTTCAAAATTCTTCTGAAGAACATGAATAATGTGCACATTACATGGTCATTACAGGAAGGAGAACAATTTGTCAAGAAAATTGGTGGTGTCTTTGCCTTCAAAATAAAAGATGGTCCTGGTGGGAAAGAAGCAACTTGGATAGTAGATGTGAAAAATGGAAAAGGCTCTGTGGCAGTTAATTCAGGTCAGTGCTATTCCATTATATCACTGCAGAAAACACATAAAATGAATGTAAAGATTATCAATTCATATTCTGCTAAAGCTATAGTGACCTTGAACAAAACTGGGGTTAGAGATACCTAATTTTAAACTTTTCTTATTACTGACACTTTTAATCCATGATGTTTAGGACAAAGATTTAAATCTCTTCTGTGAATTCTGTCTGGTTTGTTGCATATTTTCTTAGAGGCTCCAGTCAGATGCATCACATGACTCCTGCAGGAACCAGAATACAAAAACAAACAAAACTTTTTGTTGTTGTTTGTTTGTTTGTTTGTTTTTTTCCTCATAAAATTTGGGCCAGAAATGTGATTTTTAGCTGTTTCTACAGGTGCTTTGTTGGAGACTCTGGTAGGTTGTAGGCTGGTCTATCTAGTCCAGTTGCTTCTCTTCTGGAGCTAGTTAAGCAATAAAACTTGACTGATTTCAATACTGTACTAGCTGACATAAACTTCAAGTTCCATTTTAAAAAAGGCAGACATAAATAAGACTCAAGGAGTGGGTGGTGATGGTACCCTTGCCGTGTGTCTTGTCTAATACCTGCATCCTATTAATGTAAATAAAAAGACAAAGATGTCAGTCTGTTCTCAGAATCTTACGTATCCATGAACTTGCATCATAAAACTTTTAATTAAAAACATGAAAGGAGATTTGATTTGGAATTCATTTATTTAAGATACTGTAGAAAGAAAAGTACTGTTTTCTGTTGTGTGGATGACATTTAATCAAAGACTTAAGTTTAGTTATATGGTGACTGTAGGAAGAGGTATGTGCAGTTTTTAGCCCATTGGTGTATGTATTAATACTTACATCTGAGCTTCTAAAAATACTTTTTCAAGCTAATTTCTGGTAAGAAGATGCCAGAAGCTTCTGGATTTGAATTAATTCAGATGAGAGCTTTTAGAATGCATGTGTTCCCACTGAAGGACAGGGCAGGAAATGCGTGAAATGTCAGTAATAAATATCTTCAGTGTATGTCACAGGGGAAAACATATTTATTCTGAGTTGATCTTAATACTAGCAAATTTAAGCTTGATAAAACCTAAGATGGTTGTGACCACCTGTAATTAACATTGTCTGATTACAAGAAGATTTTCTTTTCTTTCCTTTCCTTTCCTTTTTTTTTTTTTTTTTTTAAATCAATGAATTCCCTTAGCACCTTTCAGAAAGGCCTATCTTCCTTCAGTGTTGAGATGGTCTGTGCGACAAGGTAGCACAGATACCTGTTGGCTATTAGGTGATTTCTTGCTGATATTTTTTAATAGCCCTTACTTGTAAGTACTTCAGGTACCATTGTGCTAAACTGTAATATCAACAGATTTTTTAGGTAGTTGCAGCTTGTGTTTCTATTTCTCATTTTGAATCTTCATAGTCAACTCTGTCTTACAGATAAGAAGGCGGATTGTACAATTACAATGGCTGACGCTGATCTGTTAGCTCTGATGACTGGCAAAATGAATCCTCAGACAGTAAGTATAGAAAAGATGAAAGGATAATAGTACTGATATTTTGGGGGCATTTTTGAGCATATTTAAGTTTAAATTTTTTAAATAAATCCCCTCTTCCAAAACTGCCGTGGCTGATCTGAAAAAAGGAAAGTTCTTAACTCTCTGAATAAATCACTCTTTGCCTCCCTTGATAAACCTAATTTCAGCAGTTTCTACTCTTCTGAACAGGGATTGTCTCAGACATCCTTTACGTAATCCAGAAGGGGATATGATAGTGCTTGGTTTGCAGAGAAAGGGGGAAAACTAGTGTTTGCAGTGTGTCTTAGAGGAATGTCAGCTGTCTGTTTTGAG
The DNA here is from genome assembly GCA_013399115.1 of Anseranas semipalmata. Taxonomy (NCBI): domain Eukaryota; kingdom Metazoa; phylum Chordata; class Aves; order Anseriformes; family Anseranatidae; genus Anseranas; species Anseranas semipalmata. The sequence continues at coordinate 200,963 of VXAA01007048.1, forward strand.
GACTTTCTGATAATGCAAGAAACATGCAATACCAAGTTTATTCTCTTTAGGTATCATAAATATAATAAGTATACTTTCTCAGGTTACTATTCTACCTTCTAGTGTTAGAAAATACAATTGTTGATATTGTGAGGTGCCTGCTAGAACTTTTGGAATTATAATACTTCAGGCCAAGACCTGCACATATCTAATAGCCCGTAACTTTTGGGAGGGGTGTGTTTGGGGTAATGTGTTGTATTGCATTTCATACAATCTTTCTTTCTTTTTTTAGGCTTTCTTTCAAGGCAAATTGAAGGTTTCTGGGAACATGGGCATGGCAATGAAACTTCAGAACTTACAACTTCAGCCAGGCAAAGCTAAACTTTGAGCTTGCTGAAGTAAACAGTCAGTACTTGATACTCTTGACAACAAATTAGAATCAAACTAGATATTGATAATATGGCACAGGCTGGGCTTGATTGGACCTCTCTCACCTAAATTCTTTGGTTAGAGACCTTAATTTTCTTAATAAATTCCGTCAGTTTGTATATGGCAAAGATTTTTAGGCTAAGGTTGAGGCACTAACTCTTCCAAATGGTATACGGTGGGTATTATGTAAACAACATTCTTGTTTTAATCTATACAAAATTTTATAAAACTTAAAGTTGAATGAGGCTGCTTACTTTTGTTCAGGTTAGTTGGGAAGAGAGTGAGGAAGGTTATAAACAGTTTGACAAATCAATTAAAGTTGCATTTTTAAAAGACTGTAATAGCAGGTCATGCAAATGCTTTCAGACTTACATTCTAACAAATTTGCTGCTGCTTAAATTAAAATGGTCTTATAAAGGGGATCTGTAACACCATTTTTTAGAATAGGCTTTAGAAATTTGCTATAAAATACTTTTCTTACTACTACTTTGGAATTAAAACAAAACTATCCAAGATTAGGTAGTAACTAGAACGTTGCTTTGAGATTCACAGGATTTGATTATACTTAGCCTTGAAAAAATACAAGGTTTGCCAGGAGAGCAGAGAGGGAATGTAACCAATATTTACCTGTTTTCTCCTGAGAAAATCTCATGTTGATCATTACGGATTTCTTATCAGTAATGTAAAAGCTTTAACTTCTGTTTTGGGAAAATGTATTCTGGTTGGAAGTCTAATAGAAAATTAAATATACTTTTCCTCTTCTTCTGTGTATCTCTTCCTTGGATTTGTAAACATAGATTTCATGTTCACACACTAAATTGAGTATTTTGTACAGATCATCACTAAGGGCTCCCATAACTATCCTTTTTTTTTTTTTTTTTTTCCTCAGCTACTCTCAGTAGATGCTCTGTAAACTGTATCTTGGTCCGTTATGTACACCTCACATATGTGGGCCAGGACTGAGGAACTTTCACCTCCCTCGTAATAAAAATGAGCTGACTCAAGCCAATCATTCTGCTTATCTGGTATGGATGGTTTACAGTCAGATTGCTGAACAGTAAGAATGGCTATACCGAATAAGACCAAAATCCATCTAGCCCACTGTATTTTCTGCCTGTTGATACCTTGGAAGGAATATTAAGATGGCCCAAACATCTGTTTACCTGGAATACACTGCTCACTGCCAGTGATTTTTTTTTTTTTTTTTTTTTCCAGCTTGTAGATCTGAGCCAGAAGTGATGTGTCAGTATGTAAAGTCCTGGTGGATAGCTCTTTCATGAGTTTGTCCAGTCTCTTAAAATCCTTGACAGCTTCTTAGCATGTGTCAAGAATTTCCATAGCTTACCTGCAGGTCATGTCAAATCAAATGTATTCTTTTCTAACTTTCTACAACTCTCAGTATTTTTTGTTGTTTTTTTTTTTGTGTGTGTGTGTTTTCTGTTTTGTTTTTGTTTTGTTTTTTTATTGGAAGAAACGGTGAACAACTCGGTGACCCCCTTGGTTTTTACAGTCTTGTCCTATCCCCTTCAAGCTTCACAGCTTAAAGAAGATAACAGTCTATTTAACTGTGCCACATGGAGAGGCCCTTGTATAAACTTTTGGCTATCCATGTATCCTTTCTGTACATTGCATTCTGATTGTCTCATGTTAAAAAGCTTTCAAGATGCAACACCAATGATGCTTTTTCTGCTTTTATTTTTCTTCCCTAATTTTTTTAATTTACTTTTCTGACCACTACTAGTTTTGAGCTGACTTTTTCATAGATCTGTTTTAACTAAGGTCTCATTTCTTTGATACTTACTCAGTGCTTCTGCACTGTGAAGCTGGGATTTTTATTTTTTTTTCAGTCCATGTACATTGCTTTTTCTATGCTGAATTTCAGTTGTTTCTTTTACTGCCAGGCACTCATTTTTCAGACCTGCCTGGAGCTCTTGTACTTGTCCCTTGTCTTTAATATCTGGATGAATAGGCTTGTATCACCCCACTGTTCATCCCCTTTTCCAAGGCATTAGTCTGGTCTTGAACAGGACAGATGTGGACTTTCTCCACTGAAAACTTCTTAAAATCATGTCATACAAATTAAGTGTTCTCTTGTGCATTTCTTTATTGACTTACCCAAAGGATTGTAGTAGGTAGAAGGAGTCACACCTCAAACAGAAACAGTGTTAACCTCTACAAAATAACATTTGTTAAAGTGTCCACTATTGTTCCTAAATGTAGCCATTTAGCTCGTAGGCTAAAATGAAAAGAAATTACAGGATTGCAGCACTATTTCCATATTGAAAACAATTTGTTCCTCTGCACAGAGTTGCATATACAGCCTTTCATCGGCAGGCTTTGTCTTCCTTTTGAAGTCTGTTCAGCTTGCACTGTTATGCAAGCTAAGAACCAACTTTTACGAGAATTTTGAGCACAGACATGACTTTTTCTTGTCACTGTTTAATTAATAAAGCTATCTCAACTATTCTGTTTAAGAAATTGCTTCTCCATGCAAAACACTGAAGTGAGTATCCCGGTAAAAAGTATTATATTATTCACCATAAGTTGCTTTTTTTATATATATTGCATATTGTTATGATTCTCAGCAAATCATCTTTCATCTGTTTGAGCTGATCAAAGTCAGTAATTACTTGTTGGCTGTGCAGAGCCCGTTTATGTAGCTATACAGGCAGAAACTTAATTTTACAGTAAGACTTCTATGAGTTCCTAATGGTCTAGCTCCATTTGGAATGGGTTGAGAGCAAATTTCACCTGCAGGTTGAGAAAGCTTTTTTAAGGGGAGGGAGGGAAACTGCACAGGAATATACGGGGGAAAATGAACAAACAAACAAAAAAAAAACAGCGCAGAATTAACTTTGGAGTTTATTTGTTACCAAGAGAAAAAACATCCAAGCCTGAGATCCCATCCTTCAGAAAAATCTCTAGGTTTGTACAGGCTCAGGATTTTCAGGTTTGGTCACCTGCAGATACAGTGTCATTATAAGAGAAAGAGCCCAAATTAGCTGTAAATGTTTAGTTTGCTTATCAACATTAGCTAGAAAGAGTAATGCAGAGGTTAGCACAGCCTACTTCCTCTGCTTGGGAGTAAGACAACCAGTCAATTCTGTATTTCTCTTTCTGTGATACTTAAGAAGAAAGAGCAAGGGACAGAGGCCTGTATGTACCTGATTAACCAGTTAATGTCTCATTTAGACATGTCTTGTGTTACTCCTTCACTTTTAGCACCTTCTTTGTATTAAAACTTGTAGAAAATATTTTAAATATGATATAATGTTTTCTAATTTTCTTTTTTCTGTGTGATGTTCTTTTCTAAAAATCACATATCCCCTATTTATATTCTGCAGTCTTAGCATCTGATTACTTTGAATAAAAATTTTGCTGGTGAATGGAAATCATTTGCCATGTTTGTAATGATGAGGAAGTAGGCAAAGCCCTGTGATACAGAGCAACTTTTGACATTTCTTTAAATTCTGTTACTTTACTTATTTGTTGTTTAACTAAGCCCTTACCTAAGTTTGTACCATGGTAGAAATCTCTTTTGTTACAAAAGTTTTTTCTTCTTCCATAATACTCTCTTGACCAAGCAAGGTAAGCACCTCTTCTCCAGCTGAAATACTCTGTAACTTTAGATCAGCCTTTCTTACAGAATGTATGTGCTATTGCAATTCTGTTACATTAACTTGATTTCTTGAGGGCAGAATTAAAAAGATAGAGATAACAAAAGGTTACTAGTCACTGAACACAGTAAAGGCGTGGTGTAAAGAAGACAAACAAACAAAAAACCCCTTAGTCTTCTAGTAAGAGGGTTTAGTGTTTTCAAATTCCCTGTTCACATAAGGGGAAATTCCAGCTTTAAACATTAATGCTCCATAAAGCTTCATGGACTCCGGTGAATATCCTTTGGGTTGGGACTTCAGTGAATATTGTCTGGTGAATACCTTTGTTTGTTTGTTTGTTTGTTTTGTTTGTTTGTTTCTTTTTTCTTTTTTTTCTTTTTAACCAAGTGTGGTTGTTGTGTTAATCGTTAGATAACCAGGGATGGTGTCAGGTTGGCAGAGGTATATCTCGTCTTTACATTCTTTTGTAAAATTCATACAATTCTTTCAGATACGAATTTTCATAGTAAAGAAAGTAAAACACATGCCTCATTGCTGTAAGAGAATCAAAGGGATTTGTCAGAGGTGGAGCCAGAAAACAGAGCAATGCCCGACTCAGTAGATCTGGCTTGCAGAAATGTGAGTGAATGCTTTGGTTTTGGAGTACAGATTTTATTTTTAAACATCTACTGCTGCTTTGTCTAGTCAGAAATAGATATGATGTAGTACATGAATTTATACATGTTATACCATATGTGTTTTCAGAAAGGATTGCTGCTTGTATTACAATGAATTTTAGTCATTATAAGAATAGCTGGTGGTCAGAAAGGGCTCCGCTCCTTAAGAGAACTCTGCTACTTCAAGGAATCTCAGTTCCCACGTTGCTTAGGATAACAAATAGGAATTTCTTATGAATTTGGGATACTGGCAAGAGAGCCCTCTGGGCACATTAGGCAGTCTAAAGGGGGAAAAAAAAGTTTCTGTGGCTGTACATTATTGGATGGGGCTGACCTTACCTCTTCGTGGGGGTATGTGACAGAATAACTAATACAGGTGTTCGTACCTGTGCTGCTGTAGAAGGTGAATGGAGAACCTGGCAGGTGGCTCATTCTGGCTTTATTTGCGTAAAGTCCTCCAAGTAAGAGGTGACCTGTGATCCCTTTGGTAAGCAGCAGAGAGACTAGTTTGCTCAAGTGAGGAGGTTGTGAGTAGATGAGAATGATTTGTGGCAGTTGGGTTAAGGGGCTACTCTTCCTGGGAGATAGATCATTTTGGGATGCAGGAGGATGGGGCAAAGGGGCTTAACCACATCTTCCCTCTCACAACAAAAAATTTCAAATAATCACGAGGCTGGATTTGTCCATTCCCCATAGACCCACTTTATCTGAGGTCAGTTTAAACTGTTACCTCCTTGGAACAGGAACTACATCCCTTCCTGTTTTACAAAGCACTGAGCTGAATGTCAGCTCTTGTTAAACAGAAAAGAATAAGAATGCAATTAACCTGATGGATAAAAGGCAGAAAAAGTCTCACAGCTACAAAAAATCAACACTTGAGGAAGCAAACCACATGTGGATAGCAAATGCTGGGGGGGGAACACAACTGGAACAAATTCCTTTATTACTTAAATAAACAGCAGCATAATTTGTTGGAGTGACAGTGTGAGCTGTTTTGTACCATGTATCTGTAAGAAGAATTCATTGCTAAGATAAAAGCAGATGGCTTTATAAGGCCCTGTGTGGGTTCTCTGAGAAATGTTAGTTATTTACTGTTGATATGGGAACAGAAATATCTTAATAATGCTGCATGAAGCTAAAAGGAACATATATAGTATAAAGCAAGTACAAAATATGCTGTGTCTGTGTCCCATATTTCAGGTAGATTAAAAGCAGTTTTTTTTTTTTTTTTTTTGAACAGTACACATCCTCTGGGAGAACAGACATCTTAAAATTCATTTGGATCAACACACAGATGCCAGTAGGCTCATAGCCAGGCTCTGTTGTGCATACTTAGGTTTGAAAAATACTTCCCTTCCTGCCTTGGAGACAAAAAAGCCTTTTACTCTCAGTGTTTTGATTATTCATTTTTTAAAGCAAATGACAGCAAGTTACTTAAAAGATTTTTAATAGGCTTTGTTCTCTCCTTTCAAATAAAGGCATAGTATCAGCATATAGCAGTGGACCCTTGAGGAATGTCATTGTTTCTGTAGTCTTAATTAAATCAGATGGATAAAGGTGAAAATAAAGAATGTTTTATTACATTTTAAGACAAAACTAAAACCTCCTGAATGCCTTATGTCTCACTCTGTGCTTATCACAAGTGAGCTAATGTAAAACTGCCTACCAAACCAGCATTCTTGCATCTCCCAAAATATGCTCATGCTTCAATAGATCTGTTTACACCTTTTGTTCTCTTCCCTATTGTTGCTTGACTGGGATGTGCTTTATTTGAGTTTAGTGTATCACATCTGAATTTAGCCTGCAATTTCTTTAGGACAGTGACAATAGTTGCAGAGTCAGAGCTGAGCAGGTCTCACGGATTTGAGCTACCTCTGTGCTTCCTGATCCTCAATGGTTCCAAAAGGCAGATGCAGCTTCGGTGTAACTTAGGTAAGTCGTTTGGCTTTCTCAGTTACTACTACTGGAGTATCATGTACTATATACTGCACCTTGGCCCTGGACATGTCCTTATGCTGAGGTCTGTGAGGAAGACCTTATTTAAAAAATAAGAGTTCAGGTTGGCAAGGTCTGTCTTTCACCACTACTGTTGTTTTTGTTGTTGTTGTTGTTGTTGTTGTTGTTGTTTTGTGTTGTTGTTGCTTTGTTTTTCCTGCTGGAGCCAGGGCACAAGGTAGGGTCTTGCCCAGTGCCCTGGGTGTCAGGCCCATTGCAAAGGCACTGTGAGCTGCTGTGGCACAGGCAGTCTGTGGTAGCTGCCAGATGTTCACCAAAGTACCTCAGCAGTTTGTCCAAGGACCTGTTTTTGTGCCATCCATGTGATCCGAAGAAGTGATTGTACCAAAATTTAAACTGAATTTTCAGCTTCATGTTTTGAACCTGAATGTCTCTTTGTTTAGACTGCAGCTACCACTGTCGCTTGTCAGCAGGGAACATGCAAGGGTAAAAGGGTAGTTTGACTGGGAATGTTTCGTGCAACTAATGCAAAGTTGTGAGTCTTACAGTGGAATTTATTTCCTCTGAAAGCACCAGAATGCTGTAGTGACAGAAACAGTGGTTGCCTGAGTCTTTACACCATACTTGGGTGTAGCCCATGGCTTAGTGGTGGGTCAGAACACCTTTGGGTTTGACTCCAGCTCTGTTTTTCCTGGGGATTTATGTCAATTTTGATGTTGAAAATGCAGGACTGGGACCAGAGACAGGAGATCTCAAGTTTGAGATATGTTGATACAAGAGGGTAAGATAGGAGGAAGTGAAAGCTTGGGAAAAAACAGCCTATTTAGGTAATTTGTAGTGTAGTGTAAGGGTGTGTTACCTTTGCACATGGGATACCTGATTTCTAGTACTGGCTCTGTCCCGCTGGATAATCCTGGGTTTGCTATAACACTTCTCTTTGCCTCTGTTTCCCTATCATTAAAGAAAGCATAGTGCCCCTCTTTTTGTAATGTCCTGCAGTACCTCTAGATGCTGCGTGATAACTAAGTACTATACTTACACTACAAAAGTACAGAGAAAAATACACTTCTGGGTAAGAGTGAATCCTGCTCTCTACCTCTCCTTCTTGGGGTGCTCTGGCATCAATAGTGAGCTGGGTGATCACCTTCCTCTTCCTCTTCTCTGTCTGCAGATGGGGGTAAGATGGGTGGTCTCCCAACATAAACACACTTTTTTTCTCCTCCCTGAAAACACTGTTAATTTTGTTGTATGGCTTCAGGGTGCTGTAATAAAGAAATGGTAGCAGGCAAATACATTCTGAATCTCTGGATCAATAAGAATAAGCAGCCAGCTTTGCTTTGTTTTTATTTTTGTTTCAGTAGAAACACACTTCCCACACTAACTTTTGAAACTTACACGTGGCACAGAGAGGGATCAGTTCCAGTTGATATGAGCCTGGAAGAAGAGAGGGAGGAAATAATTGCTTTAGACTTTAGTTCAGCTGGAGTCGAGAGGAAAGAATTGGTGTGCCTTTTTTTTTTTTTNGTGTTCTTGGTGAGGAGAGATCCTCTGTGGACTTTGTGAAGGTACTGTACAGCATGCTGCAGGGCATTCACAAAACAGGTGGCTTTATATTTTTAAAAAAAGTAAGTCTGCTGCCAGTGATAAACAGCTGTGTTGCTTCCTTGGAAGTATTGCTGCATTTAGAGCATACTGCGTTATAAACAGCATGTTCCTCTCTTTTTTACCAAGAGGGGAAAAATTGGAAATGTGAGACTTCTGGGCTAAATATGACCAGAGTGGGTTGAGGGGGGTGGGCAGTAGTGTTTTGATTTTTAGTGCTTTAAATGGGGCTTAGAAAATGTAAGAGATTGGGTAAATGGGGTGTTATGTCAAACTTCGTGACTTTACCTCTAAGATGTTTGTTATTTCACAGCCTATCTATCCCTGGTCCCTGGAGATCAGTTAATGTGTTAAAAACCAGGGGGAGTTAAAGGGGGAAAAGATGAAATACAGGAAAAACTGTTGATCTGTCTGTTCCTGGCTAATCTGAACCAGGCCCCCAGGGAATGGGAGGACATTCCCACCTGGAATTCAGATTTTGTGTTGAATGCAGCTAAAATGAAAGATCTAGTAACAGATAGTGCAGCTCCAGTGTCCTGCAATGAAATGCTAAAGCACACACCGCCTCTGCTTCTGTCAATTCCAGCGTGCTTTCTTTTGGCACTTCTCAAAGATCTTGCAAACTGTGTTGACAAAAAGTGATGGGAGATTGCTTCTTGCCCAGGTCTTTATATTCAGACTATAGCTGCTTCCTCTTTCCTACTCACATTTTCCCATATGGTGACTTTGGAAAATTCCTCTCTGATTTCGTTGGAAAGTGCAGGAAACTCGTTGGTAGAGGGTTGCCTATTACTCCCTCTAATTCTGCTGCTCACATCTGGAAAGGATCTGGCTTGGAAAGGGGAGACTTGCTCTGAGCTCAGCGCATGTAACTGACATGGCATGAGCTGAGGGAGCCTGTGGGGGCAAGAGAAATGTTCTTCTCCATTCATCTGATCTCTGACAGCAAAGGTGAGTTTCTCAGCACTTTATTTTTTTTAAAAGCTGGATTGTCAGACATCATCCAGCAGCCTGCCTTTCAGCTGTAGCTTTCAGAAAGGATATTAAATATAAGTAACAAATTTGCTTAACCTGTTGATATTGAAGGGGAGGATGTTTTTTCAACTGTGTATGTGTCCTGTAAGAATGTGTGAGGAGAACAACAGATGCAGAGATGAGGTGCTTTGAACATGAGCCTGCTGTTTACTGAGGTAGTTGTAAGTGCTGAAAAGCTACAGAAACTCCTGAAACTTCAGTTTACTTCTGGAGCCAGTGCCTTTTGTAGCACTCTTCCTCTTGGGATGTGCGGCAGCAAAATGCAGAAATCAGTGGTGGTTCTGTCTGGACTCAGAAAGAGGCAACCACAGAAAACCCTGAACTGGCTTTCAGTGTAACTTCAGTCTTTGTGTGGAAGAGTCTGATCCAAAGCCCTCTGACAGCAAGGGAAGAGTGCTCGTTCTAGTGGGTTTTGAGCTACCCCTTTAACAAGGTTTCTTAATAAGGCTTTGGATCAGGCCCATGGGAATGAATTTAAATGGCGTGAGTTACTTCAGGCTTTCTTTGAACTAAAAATCAAATTCATGCCTGGTTTTACTGCCTGCTCTCCAGATGCAAGCAGATGTTTCTGTATCTGAAGCGTCTCCCTGTGGCACCAGAGCAGCAGTCCCTTCAAAGGCATTGTAGCAGAATATTGCATATTGATGACAATGGGGTGAGATTGCCTTGGAAATTTTAGTGTACAATAGACGCAGTTTGTCATGCTATTTTTTTAACATTGTTTCAGCTGAAGATGTGGAAAAGTCAGCATGTTGCAAACATATAGAGCGCAGTACCAATCATGATGTAACTGCTATTGAAACAGTGTTGGCATTGTTACAGCAGAGTTGGTTTTGACCTGTACATATTTTTTTCTTCAGTTTTGTTTGTAAATATCTGTAACAGTAAGCTGATATATGGGACAAATACTTTGTTAGAAATTTGATATATCATACTTTCTGAGATTATTTTCTCTAAGATTTCAGAAATATTTTCTGAGGTTAGGTCACCAAATACTAAGGATTTTACTAATCCCCTGTTGGCATACTCATATGGCCAATTTTGATCTCACTATTAATATCTAGTTATATTGCCATATAAGGAACACCAGCTGATCTCTGGAATGTTTTATAAAGGAGATTAATTTCATTATATTCAGCTTTTATAGATATGGAAACTGTGGAATAGTGGAGCAGGGGGAAGAGGGATCAAGCAGACAGTGTTAAATGCTTAAAATCACACAGCATGTTGGTAGCAAAGACTAGGACCAAACCAAAACCATCCATATCTCAGGCCAGTGCTCTGTCCTATAGTGCCACCTTCTCCCATTTTTTCAAGTGTAAGTCAATGTTAAAGAAATTATTTAAGATTTTTGTGCCTGTAGCTCAGAGCAGGATCTCCCCCATGCTTTCCAAGCACCCCAAAGTCTGGGAGAGCCGCAGAACAAGCTTCGGCTGGTGCAATGCAGCAAATCCCAGGGATGCAAACAGTCGTGCCAGTTCTGACTGGCTCTGGGAGGTTCTCATTTCTGATGCAGAGGAACCTGGACTGGCAGAGGCGAATGGAATATTTATTTCACAAGGTCAAGAATGTGTTGTGCTTGTTGACCTTAAAAGATTGGCCTAAAGAATTTCTCATCACTGTTGAATACAAAGGATAGTAGAAAGGAAAAAAGCCATCACCAGCTCTTACTGCAAATTGTTATGTATAAAATCTGAGAAGGGCAACAAATGAGACGGGGGGGCTGGATGAGGGCCAGCTAGCTGATCTGGTAGATACTCGGCTTCTGTTTGCATTATTTTAACCTGCTGCCAGAAAGATAAAAGCTGAACGTTAGCCAGGCCTTTAAGGTTCAGATTGGCACTGTCCAAAATCAATAGGAAGCCCATTTTGTTTTCAGTAGCTCAGAGATTTTGTTATTCGATGCTCCGTGAGAGGCATCCTGACAGGGTGAGTCACTGTTTTCCAGCATACCTCGTTTACATTAACGAGACTTACTTCCCTGTGCACAACTGTGTGGAACAGTGTGACCAACAGTTACACAAATAACATTGCATAACCTCCTGTGTAAATCTCCGGCATCATCTGGCGTTTCCCAATATGAAAAATGCAATAAATAACGCGAGCAGTCGGGGACGGGGCAGGGGACCTACGGGGGCCTCAGGCCGCAGGAGCCGCGCCAGGGCTGGGGCCCGGGGGCCGGGCAGCGCTTCCC
>VXAA01007048.1:212541-323288 GCA_013399115.1 Anseranas semipalmata
TCCTGGCGCTGGGCTGCGCCGCCGCCAACGACTTCCCCGAGGGCGCCCCCGAGCGGCGGCGGCCGCCAGGGCCGGCCCCCGGCTGCCCCCGCGACTGCGGCTGCACCCAGGAGGGCGTCGTGGACTGCGGCGGCATCGACCTGAAGGAGTTCCCGCTGCTCCTGCCCGAGCTGACCAACCACCTCTCCCTGCAGGTAAAGGCCCGGTTTTGTGTTGGAAGCAGGAGGTGCAGCAGGCCCAGCGCTGGTGCTGTGTCCAAACCGCCCCGCTATCAGCTGCTGTGCCCCTGCCTGCCGGTCTCAGGATCTCCACTCCCTTGTTCTCAGAGAGTGGGGACCTGGTCAGGGCAGAGTCGCTGCCTGCTCCGTACTGAACACAGTCATTCGGAAAAGGCTTGGGTTATCTCCCAGAAGCAAAGGGGAAAGTTCACCTTAATTCTCTCTCCACACATCAAGGGAGGAAAAAAGATTGGATTTTTTTTTCTTCTTATTCTCTCCCCAGGTCCAAGAGAAGAATTTTTGTCCAAAGTAATAATAGCTTTTTCTGGTGAAGGCCTTCAATTCCGAGGTGCCTTTGAAAATCATGGACTAAACTGCTTCATTAATAAGAATTTTTCTGGCATTAACTACATATTAGTTAAAGTATTGTAAACACAGCATACTGGTCCAGACACAGACCCAACCAGTGGCTCCCAACGTTCCACCTCCTTCAAGCCCTTTCCTTGCAGCGTGTGTACACAGCAAGGAGCGCTTGGAGCATGGTTGAAACCATCCATTGCAGGCCTAGAAGCAGTGCCAAAGGGAGGGCTGCACCACTGGGTGACTTTGGCTGTGACATTCAGACAGCTGGTGCTGTGCTTGCCGGGCTGAGTGCAGTGAGGAGATCTTTGGGTCATTTTACCCAGGAAGCTGTAACACCACAGCTGCAGCAATTGGCTGTAATGCAGAGACTTCATGTCTTTTTAGGACATGGGCATGCAAGGACAGGAGATTCAAACTTCAGGTAGAAGCCCGTCCTAGACTGTCCACAACATGCGTTGCTGTTAGGGTTGTAGATCCCTGTGACCAGCATTTTGGCAGACATCCTTCTCTGCCTTTGCTCTGACACCTGAGGACGTGAGCAGGGCTGGTGCGTGGCAGCGCCGTGGCTGTTCCTCCTCCAGACTGTGGTTGTAGTTCCAAACTTCTCCTCAGTGCTTCTTTGGCTCTTAAGCAATTGCTTGTTGTTTATTGCTCCTATTTGCCAATTCTGATCAATAGATAAAATGCAGATTTTGTTCAGAGCTTTCCATCCAAGCGCTGTGTGGTTAGAAAAACTGTAATGTAAGCTGGCACCTTCCTCAGCAGATCTGTTCCAGGCATGTGCTAGCCATGACTCCCACCTCTACTGCCAAAAGCAGAGAAGCTACTTCGCAGCAGCAGCTGTCGCTTTCTGTGTATTACCTCGGCTTCCAGCACAGTGGGTCCTTGACTTTTTTAGTCCCCTAGATGCTAAAACACTAGAATCACTCATTAATGGTCTAAATGCTAGTAAGCCTGTTAATGAAAATCTGATGGCAGTCACTTCTGACAGTAAAGCCAGTGAAAGTGAACATAATTTGACTCTCCCTGCTCATGACAAGTTTGCAGTGGGACAAAAATTCTTCATTTTAAAAACAACACTTAAATAACAGAAGCAATAAACCTGAAACTGCAGTGCCAACCTTGTAGCAAATGCTTTGCTACAGCAACAATGTTTGGCTGTGGCAGATGGATTATAAACCTTGCCAGGCATGATCACACTCTGTGTGCTACCAGTGCATAAGCTGGATATTTACAGAGATGAACACAGAACTTGTTTCAGGCCTTCAAATGCTGCTGGATTTGGATATCTTGGTTTTGAGATCCAAGTTTGGCTCATTATGGCAAGAAGGTTGTTGACAATGATTTGACATGGTGTGTTCATTTCCAAGTTTTATAGGAGTTCATAGTCTAGGTTTTATTGGGATCCTTCTTGGATTACTTTGCTGATGATTAATACTCTCCGTTTTCTTAGAATAACCAGATAGAAGAAATCTTCCCGGAAGAGCTTGCTCGTCTTCACAGACTAGAAACTCTCAATTTGCAAAACAACAGGCTGACTTCAAAAGGTAAGCTGGAAGAGCCTTGAAGTGCACAGAGCCTGTGCCTCAGCAACACCAGCTTGTGCAGTGGGCCCAGTGACAGCTGATAAGGAAAGTCATGAGGAGTGATGGACTGACTTGACTGAAGTGGTTGGCTATAAGCATCATTCCTTTAGCCATCACACAGATTGTGGAGGCACTTTATCATCCGAAACATAATATTCAGTATATAAGAATGCAGCCTTACTGAACCAGTGGAGGAGACCTGGCAGCAGCATTATGTACTGTGGCGCGAGATCTTCTCATCCAGGAAACTCCCTCCAGTCCCTCAGGCACATCAATGCAATGCACTTGAAAACCAGAAATGTCTACATGCTGAATGATTTTCTTCTGACTGACCTCGTTTCTTAATCCACTTGTTTAGTTCAGTCAGTCAGTGCAGTTTAGTCCAGTTCAGTCCTTGCTAAATTAAATATAAATACAAATAATATATATTACACATAAGGCAACTTCTGCCCTTCTAAAACCATTTTGATCTTTGTAGGCAGATTTTGCTTGCTAAGTCTAATGTTTCTTATAGAAACTTGACAACTGGTTAATAAGGAAAGCAGAAGGAATTGGAGTAAATAGTAAGAGAGCAGGATACACAATACAAAAGATGTAATTGTTCATAGCTTGTGTGACATCCAGTTGCTCTGAATACTCTTATTATCCTTATTGCAGTGATAGTGAACAGCCTTTATTGAGAATGCGGGCACATTATGCATGGGACCCAAAACATATCACTCTTACATAGCACAAGGAAGACTGCTTAATAGATTCAGACCCTTTTGGGTGTGATGTTTCTTTCACATGCCTCAGTGCAGCTCTAAGTTTCGCATATGTTTTGACATGGGAAATAGCTTCACCTTTGACTTTTGGTTATCTAAGTGCCAGGTCAAAGTGTCATTTGAACCCTTCCATTGTGACTGCAGTAGTGCTTGTATGATCAGCTGGATGTGGAGCAATTCAGCTGAAAATTAAAAATTATTGGAGGACAATTAGCTCTGAGCTGGTTACTGCATGGCCATATGGAATTGTGGGGAAGCAGAACAAGAGAAGTGTTATAACATGCAGCTACTAGTGTTACTTTGGGAACCTCATGGTCATAGATCAGATTGATCCAATCATTAAACGACCTCAGATTATGTCCTGCCAAGAAAGGTTATCTGCAGATTCATGAAAAAATGACAAAAGAAACTTCTCAGTTAGCATGGTTACTGCAAGCACCAATAATCAGCTGTACAGCAAGTCTACATCAGCTCTGTACATGACCCCTGTCAGTGGAGTTGGCCACAAGCCTTGCATGCTTAGAATTTGTAATGGTCTTCCATTGCTCTTAACAGCCTGTGTTGGTTTGGTTTGTTTTTTTATAAAAAAGCAACAATAGGTGTGAATCAGATTGTTTCATTGCCAATGAAAAATATTTAAATCTTCCATTAAAATATTCTCAGAGAGAGAAAAATACCCTCTGGTATTTTCAGTCAGAGAGGCAATAGGGTGCCAGTGTTACTGATCAGAGCTCTTCCTGTTTTTAAGGGCTGCCGGAGGAAGCATTTGAGCATCTAGAGAACCTGAATTACCTATACCTGGCAAACAATAAGGTAAGAGGCTCACAGGGCTTTCAGAGTTATTTTCTAATTGGGTTCTGAAAGTTAAACAAGCAAGTTTTCAATTCTTTTTAAAATAGATATCCTACATAAGTAAAATTGTCCTAAAGTGATATTCTAATGAAGGTTCATTTAAGGTCAAGACAACCAGTTAGTATCCTAAAAACTTAGAGGCTACACATGCTGGTATATTTTGAATGCTTATTTCTTTGTGCAGCTGGTGAAAGCTTTCCCCTGTGTGTGTAGGGAGGTATGGAGAGCCTCTGCACCTATAAATTACTGCTGTCTTCAGTAGGCTTTGGATCAGCTGCACATAGAGCTGGTAGCTGCCCGTATGCAAATAAGCTGTGAGGTAACGGTGTAAAATGCTGCATCTCTCGTTAGATGAGGCTGGGTTGAAATATCTGTGAACAAACGCATCCTAATACCTGTGTATGAGCTGTCAAGATCTGCAGAATGGCATCCAATTTTCCTGGACCCCCGTTCTCATTAGGTTTGTTGTGGGGGGATACCCTCACACAGTGAAACTGAGCAGGTAATGAATTTATTCTTTTAGCTGCAGTGGTAGGAGCTGAATTTCTTTCTGGGGGATCCACGTTGGTTGTCATGACAGAAGCAGATTTCCCTCCCTGCCAAGGCAAGGAAATGAAATGCCTTCTCACATACCCTTATATTTGGGTGGTTCCCATTATGGCTTTCTTTTTCTCTGGTGATCCCCCACAAATATTTGCTACAGAAGGAATTAGGATGCCAAAGGAAAATATAAGTTAAAACATCAGGCAGAGCTTCTTTTGTCTACAACTACCCTTCCTTTTCCTCCCTTTCTCTCTTTCTCTCTCTTTCTCTCTATATCTATATGCATGTCTGTATATATATTTTATTATCCTCTTAAAATCTGTGACCCTTTGATGTTTCGTTTATATACATGTGGCCACATTAAGGTTTCAGTCAGGCCAAGACATTTCCAGAATCACTCCATGGATTTCTGTGTGGAATGGTTGAGAATAGGACCCATTCTTTAGTACAGTAACATTGTGTTCTTTTCTCTCTTTCAAGCACCATTTCCATATAACAATCTTGGCAGTTAATAACTCCATAAAAAGAAACAAGCCAGACTGTGACTAATATTCCAGAACTTCGCACTCCAGTTTTCCCTGTGTGACAAAACAAAGTGTTTGGTTTTTCTGGCTTTACTGCAGAGAGAAAAAGATCCCAAAAGAAAATGCAAACATCAGCGAATGTCAGAACTAGTTATGGTGAGAAGTTGCGGACCCACAAAAACAACACATTTCTTTATAAATCACAAGCCAGGACGAACCAGATTGGCTTCAAACTGCATGCACTCTGCAGTGGGAAATGATACAGATCAAGTAACTGTGGTGTCTGGAGGAGAGCAGGGATTTGCTGGTAGTTTGCTCCTTGTTTTATGGATTATCTTTTATGCTTTATCTTCACTTGTGATCCCATCAGATATTATCTTTTGTTAAACAATCTTAGTTGGTTGGAGAAAGAAAATATTGTAGTAGACTAAAATCCTGCAATGGCTTATGAGTAACGAGTACTTTAAGTAAAGAATGGATGCTGTAGTTTCCTTTTGAATTTTTCATCACACTTATAATATGTATTAATCACATAGTAGCTACAGTAAGCCTTGTTAATAACTGTTAATAACTTGTTAGTAAGTCTCTCCCATCAAACTGCAGATTATGTCCTGAGCTGCCATTATTATTTATTGTAAGCTGGTGATTTTGGTGACAGAAATTTTTACATTTCCAAGTATTCCCAAAGTTATATGGGATTCATCTGAATCCAGTACTTCTGTTTATACCAAAGCCTGTAATAAGCAAGAAAAACTGTTTCAAACTGATAATAACTTTTGTATAATCCTTCTAAGTTCATTGGTTAACTATTTGTTAATAGTGGAGAAACAATATCCGCCATAATATCCAAGCAAATTGCAGCTGCAGAAATGCAGATTGCTGCTCATTAGGCAATATACTAGATAAAGCTACTCAGTCATTTTTGCTTTTGCTAAATTACAACAATCCAGCATTAATCCTTCAAGCAGTCAACCAGTGGAGATCAATTAGTCTCATGACTAACTGATGAAATGCCAAAGCAGAGTCCTAAGCAAGTGAAAACTCTTTTTGGATGAGACTTGTTCTTTCCTCTTTCTTGTGGTTCTGATGTTTCTCATTTCACATATCTGAGCCATTCCCTTTGTTTTGTATAAAAGTTATGACCCAATAGACTGTGTTTCAGGAGAAAAGCTTTAATGTGCTACTGTGTATGAAAGTGATTAAGTCTTTCCTGTGTCTTTTATGTCAGTATTATTAGTTCTTTCTGAGGCACTGTCAGACCTTCCTAATAAGAGATGAGTACCACTTCCATGAAATCATATCTCCCAGGTCAGGAGGTGAGAGACTGCCAGTAACAAGGGCAGTGCTGTGCCAACTGTGGTAATATGCAAAATGCCTCTTATTTTCACTGCTTATGTACTATCTGGAAATATTGATAGGAGGGACTGAAAAATCTTTCTGCTTGTGTTTGTGACCATTAAACACTTAAGACAGCTTAAGGATGGAGAGTTTGGCACAGGTGAAGATGAGAAATGGTAAATAATATACTTTCATCTGTTAAAAAATAGGAGTATTGTGAGTCCAGTAAATTACAAGTTCAGGGATATAGTATATCAATGCACACTTGATGAACTAGCACAGAGATTTACTTTAGGTAAATACATAGTTTAAGTGTTAGGTTAGTTCTCCGGTAAGGTGTCTCTTCTCTCATACATTGTTCATCTTCCAAATATTTCTGTTCTTACACTATTATTAACCACCAATTACTCTTTCATATAACAGTGCTGTGAGGAAGAAACTTTACAAATTCAAATAATTTCAAGCTAGAAGGTAGATTTCTGCTATTGGCCAGAGTTTCCAGTCCTGATCTCAAAGCTTTAGAGGACAAAAAATTCAGTATCTCCCTAGAAAAGAAATCTTTGGAGTCCTTCAGAGTGTACATAAAATATTTTATCAGTTGTCTCACTAGTACTATAGTTAACATAGGTAACCATAGTGGTAGCATGTGCCTACTTCAATTCAGTAGTCTTCTGCTTATGTACTCAAGGATCATATCTAGCACAGCATCATGTTGAGAATTTGTTTCCCAGGTTTTAAGCTTGATGCATAAGTCTTCTGGGTTCATGCATTCCACAAAGTTGCCCTACAGCCTGTAAAAATTCAACCTGTACTCTTGGTTTCTAGATGAATGACTGCAATTAGCAGCCACTCAGTGAAGCTAGCTATTGTATTACCTGGACGTTCTGTAATACTGAGCCTTTAAAATCATTAGTTTTTACTCCACCACATTTTGTTCAGATACAGACATTCCTAGCATTCTTTTTATATATATATATCACAGATGAAAATAGCAATAGACCAAGAGCAAACGGGACCAAATCCTACTTCTCTTTGACTAAAAAGATTTAGAGACAGGATCTTTCTGTATTTTGTTTCTGATGCATCACTTGTTTAATGAACAAATTATCACCATATAGTAGGTCTTTGCTTTGAAGTTCAATTTGATATTCCATCACTGAACTCAGAAACATACCTGCCCTTTGGAAACATGGATCCTTTGCTGAAGAGATCATCGTAAATGGATGCAATACTGGAACAGACAAATGAGGTGACACTTCCCCCCGCAACCAACATACTTTCATATGGGAATAAGTAGTAGGCCAGTGTGAGGTGGATCAGATTTATTTGGCACGGCAGACTAAGGAATTATGAACAATAATAAAGCAATACGTTTGCTCTCAGACTAACAACTTCTTGACTTCTTCCACCAAAAAGAGACAGGACTCTTCCAACCAAAACAAACATTCACATATCTTAGAGCAAAAGTCTGTCTCCTTCCTGGAGAGATTAGTGAATGAGGACAATTTGTTTTTGTTCATACAATCTGCATTGTTTCATTTACTTTTGCCTGTTCAGAGAAAATAAATTTGCAAGCGTTTTGTTGATGGCCTAATACTTGGTTAAAATATTTGTTGTATTTAATTGGAATTCCCCCATATATTTTTTTCAGCTAACAGTGGCTCCAAAATTCCTACCGAATACCTTGATCAGTGCAGATTTTGCAGCCAATTATCTCACTAAGATATATGGACTTACATTTGGACAGAAACCAAACTTGAGGTAAGAGATCGGGAAGTGAAACAAGAATAGGGTTCTGCCAGTGCTTGGAGGCAGTTGGTGAGTTTAAGAAACTATCTAGCTAAGCCGTTTTATTGCCTACTCATATTTTTTGGAAAGAAGCTGACTACTTGTTAATTTCAGCATGAAGGATCAATTAATCTCTCAGACAAATACATTCCAAGGGCTTTTACTAGCTGCCAGACACTTTTGCATAGATAAAAATTAAATCGTCTCCATTTTGGTTGTGCTTCAGTTACAAGTTGAAAGGAATAGCTTTACTTTCTCAAAATGGGGAGTAATGGTTAGAAATCCCCCGTTTCTTGTAATCTATTCATTAAAAATATTAAAGTCACGTTGAGCATACAGTACTCAGTACAGTTGAGTATAACTGAACTATATTGAGGTTAAGCATAGTTACCTTCCTTCACAAATGGTTCATACCATCAGGTCTGGTTTCAAAGGTCTCTCTGATAGTTTCAGGTCGTGATTTTCTCAGATAGATCCAGTGCAACACATTGGTCCATCTCAAATTCAGCTCTGTGTAGACACACCTCCTGTGAGATACAGTCTTTTCCAAAGGTATTTTGGGTAATCTCTTTATATGGACACTGCAGTATCTAAATCCTGCAGAGACATCTCAGGCTCTGTTGGTAGCAATTTACGCATCCAAGTTTGGAAGCATTTAATAATAGCTGACCCAGTTGAGCTCTGAGAGCCCAGTCTTGTGATGAACTGAAGAACTCTCAGTTCCCTCTGATTTCATTGAGAGCAGAAACTATTCTGTACTTATTAGGCCTGTAGTCTCGTAGGCTCTTGGTAGCTGAAAAGGCTGAATTAGGCACTGATTTCTGGCAATATCTCGTCATGAAAGAAGCTAGATTTATACATGTTCTCTCTTAACCTGAGTTACATATGCTGCTGTGTTCTGATTTCACATTAAAATACTTGCACTTCTTCTGAAGTGATTTTCACAAGCTCTCCCACAACAGCACTCATTTTAACCAGAGTATTAACTCATTGAATTCTGAGATTGCTGATATAAAATCCTAATTCAGTTGTTTCAGTTGGTTTATTTACCCCCAGAAGAGTTCATGGTCTCAGACTGATTATTTGGAAAACAGCATTTTCAGAACGGCAAATATTTGCGAGTTAAAAGTACAGCTGACCGTGAAGGGTGAGCTCTATTTTCATGTGGCTCTGAACCTCCTGGAGTGTGTGATCACACTATTGTGTTTCTGTACTGAGCCTTTCCTTCCTTTCAGAAAGATGTTGCCAAGTTCTCTGCAGCTGGTAGAGAGTCCAAGAACAGGTTGAAAAGGCACACTTTTACACTGTGCTCTTTTTGCAGTTTTAACCTGTCTCCATGATTTTAGCTGCCTTCTGCGTCTTGGGGTAGCACAGGGAATGAAGGGGTAATGGAAGTCAATAAAATCCTGTAATTTCTTTTGTTTAAAAAAAAGCAAAATGAATTTATTTCGCAGTTAAACCAGTAATAACTTCTTAGTTGCTTCATAACTTCGTAACAACTTCAGTTACTTTATACAGAATTACAACCTGTGTAAGGAAGATTAAATCATTTTTTTTATCTGATTGGAGGAAACTTCAGTGAATATTGGAGGTTAAAAGTAAGAAGGGAAAGGGAAAACAAGAAACCCTCTTCCTCTAGATCCCAAAGGGTAACTAAAAAAACAAAAGTCTTACAGATTGAGTAAACCTGCTCTTTCTGACAGCACTGTATGCCTTTTTGAGTTCTAGGAGTAGAAGACAAACTGTTTCCTGAGGTATTTACAGCCTTCACGGGAGCAGAAAGAGTGGAGGGGTGTGAAATGGCCCTTCCTCAGGAGATCTACAGGTTGATTTTGCAAGCTCAGGAAGCCCAGATTTGATTCCAAATAGAAGTTAATACTGGGGACATAGATCTATTAATCTGATATGAGTTTTAACCCTCTCGAGTGAGGCCACCACATTGACATGTTTTGTCCCCCTTAGCCAAGTGCAAAGATAGGTCCAAACAGCAAGACTGAAATTTAGATTTCAAAGCATTGCACAATCTCAGATTTGCATTCTGTTTCTTGTTAAGAAGATGACGCTACTTGTGAAATTCATATTCACATCCAGGTTTGGAATTTAAATAGACCTACATTTCAGAGAGTATTTGAACCAAGCATTTGGTTGTGCATTGTATATGCCTTGCTAAATTAAAGGGCATGTTTTGAAAACAAATCTAATTATCTAGAGGAGAGAAGATAGACTGAAATACAGTTTTTAAACAGCTTTATCTTGGTAAAGTGAACAAAAAAGGTCTAAATATCTGTTTAACTTCATCTTTTTTTTTCCTTCTGACAGATCCGTGTATCTTCATAACAACAAACTTTCAGATGCTGGGTTACCTGATAGTATGTTCAATGGCTCTAATAATGTGGAGATACTCATCATGTCCAGTAATTTCCTGAAATATGTTCCAAAGAATCTCCCTCCAGCATTATACAAATTACACTTAAAGGTAACGACACCAAGGTTCTGTATTCCTTTACAATTGTGACAAAAGTACCGTGTTTTTATGGGATTCAAACTGCACAGCCAAGTGATTTCAGTTCACTTGAAAACATTTCCAGGCCCACTGTAAGTGTCATCTGCTGTATTCTCAACCGTAGCTATCTCACAAGTCCTTACTTTTTTGTTCATAAGTAACGGCGTGTTTTTGCAAAACATGAAAATGCTCACAGGGGACAAAAATACTTTTCAGCGTTTTCAGGGGAATGAAAGGCAAATGCCTGTGTGGTAGCACTGTTGGCTTCTTTGTTGGGTATAATCATACTAATGCCTGTTAGTACAAGAAGGTAGATCATTCTCCATGGCCATCCGTCAATTGGCCTCCTGGTTAAGTTTGCCACTGATGACGGTGTTTTTCCTGACAGTTGCTTACCCACTAGGTATTGGCATTGCTCACTAATTCATATCACATTGACTGCTGTTCCCTATCATCAGTGATTTTTGTTTGCTACTGAACTGGCAATTCAGTCAACACAGAGGAAGTTTGGATCAGTCATTCTTCACTGCTACAACTTCTCCAGCAATAGCGTAATAGCAGAAGTTGTGGTATTATCTACTCTCCAGCATTTTAAGTCCATGTCATCTGATTTTGATAAAAACACTTCATAATGTCTCTGCTAGAGTTCTTAGCTTTGTTAGCAGTAGGAGAGCTGCAGCGGTGGGGAATCCTGGTTCCGTTTGTTCCTAGTGTTGACAGCTCCTTGGACGTGCGTAGACTGAAGTCTGTTATCAGCCCCTGGACTTAGGCAGTTCTGTGCTGCTTCCCAGCTTTCTTCTCCCTTGAAGGTTTCACTGCTAAATCCCATTAAAGTCTTCTAGAAAATGGGCTGCTGTAGCTTGAAGAAGGCAAAAGGTCTGATCCTTTAAATGTCTGGAATTCCTCTGCAAAGTGTGAAGGTACTAAACCCCTGGATTTTATTGCCATTTATAAGTAACCATTATTTCCAGAGGAAGGCTCAGCCTTTGAAGACTGTTCTTTGAACTCGTGTCCTTCCCTGCTTTCGCCAGCTGTGTTAAGGGCAGAGAAGCAGGAGAGAGAAGGAGCATTTTGTTTCCAAGTGCACTGCCTGTCAATAGTAACATTTAACTTGATATTTTGATTGGGGAAAAAAGAAAAAAAAAGTGACAGTGAGAAATGGGAAACATCAACGAGTGGGCCAAAATTGATTAAAAGAGTACTGTAGGTGTGACAGGTCTTTCTTTGTCTTTCACTATTCATTGAGATACTCAGTCAAATCAGTCTGTGGTGGTATCCACTTTATGTTAGTTGGGACACGCATCTCGTCTAGTCTGCCCATCATGTTATTGTATATACCCGAACAATGGGAAGTTTAATGAATTCAGTTTCAGTGTTTTATATATCCTTTTATAATTCCTACAATTCCTGTATGGAATTCCTAAACAGAATTTAGTTTTATATTTTGTTCATGCTGCTGGCTGCTGGCTACTCCAAAGCCACAGTAAGGCAATAGGAGTAATTATTTTGGAATCTACATTGCAGAAACTGTGCCTTTTCAAATGTTGAATACTGGAAGGACGGCTGGTTCTCAGCTTCCAACTTAATTCTTCTTTATGGCAAAATCTGACTAAAAACTAACTCCAGAGCTAGTTGATTTGCACATAGGTGCAGGGACTATGAATGCAAAATAAAATCCTCCTGGGTGCCAAATTCTAACTCAGCCTAAAATTCCATGGGAAATCAATAGAAGAGGTTGCAATATTTTAAGCTAGTATTTATATTTATTTCTTAGGCAGAATTATACCATCCCCTGAAACATCTCATGTCTAGCCTGGTATTTAATTTAATTGCTTGGTATTAGCTGAGTAGAGCCTGAATGTCCTGTGTTGTTTCATGCTAAATAATGTGCTATGTGCTTCTGGTGACTCTAGAACAACAAGCTAGAGAAGATTCCCAAAGGAGCCTTCAGTGAACTTACAGGCCTGCGGGAGCTGTATTTACAGAATAATTACTTGACTAATGAAGGAATGGACAACGAAACTTTCTGGTGAGAATCAGATCTGTAGATCGCACCTGTGTTTGTGTCTGTCTGCCTCCTCTGGTGTAGTAGTACATCTACTGAAAAAAAAGTATATCTACTTAAAAGTACATTTATTAAAAACTGCACTATGTTATGCATTTCTCTGCCAGCTCTAGATGAAAAGACATAGATTTAGATGCTGCCATTCAAAAGCAAAGGTCTCTGTGAGTGGTTTGAATTCACACTTCAGAGTACTTTTATACAAAAGACAGAACACTGAACATCAGACTGGATCGCTCCCTGATTGCCACAGACCCAATCATGCAAGGTGCTAAGTGCCCTCTGAGAAAAGGCAACCCAGAATGATGGTGCAGGCTGGTCTCTGGTCTTCCAAACAAGTCAGAAGTGAGGCTGCTCAGGACTTCTCAGTTTCAAGGACACTTCACTGGAAGTTAAGGCCAGACCTTTACCTTTGCTAAGCCACTTTTGTGTTTGTGTGTCTTGAAAGCAGCCGCAGATACGCAGTTCTGAATTCATCTGGCACAGCTGTACCCCAGTGTGGAGGGATTGCTGGAGTAAGAGGGGATGCAATGGTGCTGCTCAATAGCCAGATGGCTGCAAAAGCTTTTCTAGAAACTAGTGCAACTGAAATAGCCTTTGGCTGTCCTAAATTTAGCCTGGGACTTAGTGCTTCAAAATGTTAACTTTGTCTCTGCTTGCACTGAGTGCTGCCCTTGTTCTACCTGAAAATCCAGACCACATGATCTGTGCTGCCTGTAACTTGCTATGAATTCTGTTAGTTTTTCTGATCTGTAGCGATGACAAACTGTACTTTCCTTTTCCACATCCCACTCCCAGAAACCTCCTGTAGTAATTTACCTTAGTTCTGTTGTGTCACTCTCCAGGTAATGTTGGACATACCATTTCTGTTAAGATTTTGATGAACAGAGTACAGTGGCTATAGCTAAAGCACCAGTCACAGTCAGCAGAGGGGGTGGATATTACTCTTTGCTCTCATGATACTGTCTGTGCAGCACAGCATAATGCTATTGGAGATGTACCCAAGCAGGGGAGGCGTTACAGCTTGCAGCAATGAAGTGCTTTACCCAGAAAGTATATTTGTTCATTCAGAACATACTTGGATAGCTCTGAACAACAGCGTAGTAACCAGTAAGTAATTCCTGTAATGCATTAGATCTTGTATTTCCTGAGAGCTTTCTAGTCATCTGCAGTGGGTTATGTAGTGCCGTGCAGATTAGTCTCCTCACAGGAGCTCCTCAGTCCTGGTATATAATACCACTGATCCACATCCAGTTGGTGTAAGTGGCTGGTCTGAGGATTTATTTTAGCTTCAACTGAGTCCATGGAATCCAGATTCAGTAGCTTACACAAAGCAGATCTAGCCCTGACTCACTTCCATAATGCTGGAGGGTCAGGAGAAGTTCAGTATCTTAGTCTAGGACACTGAATTAGCGTTTCTACTTTTCATAAGAGTAATATTTCATCATCTCAAAAGCAGGCCTGCTTTTCAGTTTAAATATACAATTTCAGAGAGACAAAAATTACTCTTGCTCAGGCTGAGTTTCTGTGAAACTGAGAGCTAAATTCTGTGTTTTAATGGTGCTCCCATTGCATCTTTCTTGTGATGTATGTGCACTGAAATTGTTCATGTTGCTATTTGTAGCGGCAAATGAGAGAACAATAGACTGCAAAACTGATCTCAGGTCTCAGCCAGGTGGCAGGGTTTGGATGTTTGTGGACTCTAGCAGGTTCTCTTGCTAGTGTGGCCGGGGAGCAATGGCAGTGCCTAGTCCTATTCCTTAATGGCAGCGTGGGAGCTCCCTGTTTTGCTGTCCACATCAGTCATAGCGTGAGACAAGAAAGGGCAGTAACAGGGGAGCTATGCTAGGGAGGAAGACTCGAAAACAAAGATTGTAAAATCCTAGGGGAAGTTGATTATCGTTTCACCTTGCAGAATCTAAATGGAGAGTGTTTTCTTTCCTGCTTTCCCAAGGAAACTGTCTAGTCTTGAATATCTGGATTTGTCCAGCAATAACCTCTCACAAATCCCAAGTGGTTTACCTCGAAACATCGTCCTCCTTCACCTGGAGAAGAATGCAATTAAGGTGATTGGCAGAGATGTCTTGACCCAAATTAAGAACCTTGAGTACCTTCTGCTCCACAATAACAAATTAAAAGCCCGAGGTATTCACCCATTAGCCTTCCAGGGCTTAAAGAAACTGCACACTGTCCACCTGTACAACAACATGCTGGAAAGGATTCCCAGTGGTCTGCCCCGACGAGTGAAAACACTTATGATCCTTCATAACCAGATCTCTGAGATTAACAGGAATGACTTCGCTACCACTTACTTCCTTGAAGAGCTGAACCTGAGCTACAATAAGCTCAAAAGCCCCCAGATCCATCGGGAGGCCTTCCGTAAATTGAGGCAACTAAAGTCCTTGGATCTTTCTGGAAATAATCTCAACACAGTGCCCTTTGGCTTCCCAAAGAACTTGCAGATTCTGAAGCTGAAGGAAAATGAGATAAGCATCATCCCTAAAGGGACTTTGTCTGGGATGACAAAGCTGCGGGAACTGTATTTGAGCAACAATAAACTGAAAGTAAATTCCATTTATTCAAGAGCGTGGAGAGAACTCAGCAGTCTCCAGGTAGAAACATCACCTTCTCTAATTGTGTTAGTAATGCTAATGTCCTCATCTGTCTGCCTAAGCCAATTTATGTAGCACCAATACTAGTTTTGCTTGGTACTCATGTTTTGGGCTTGCATTGTAAGTGCTACATGCTCTGTTTCTAATAGTAGAAATGGTGTGCTGTTGTGCCAGAGGTGAGTACCTCCCACTACTGACCAAACTGGTGGTCCACCATGTACGGCTAATTCTGGGAAATGTGAAGACATTTTTGTTTCTGAACCCTAATGATATCCTGTATTTTCAACTAAACATTAATGAATGTTGTCATTAAAACTGAAACTATGCGTTTCTAATAGCTTGTCTCCCAAAAGATCTAAAATCATCTCTGGAGAGAGAGAGCAGGAGGAAGGAATGCATAAACAAAAACACTCGTAATTCTCAAAGTCCCCACATCAGCTTATAGTCAGACAGGCCAAGCTGCAGGATTTAGCAGCTCAGCTGGCTGAGGCACCTGGATAGCAGTTAGGAGGTCTGGATTCAATCAGCAGTCTTGTCATTTGCTTAATTGTTGGAGAAAGTTAAACACAAACCATAAGGCAGGCAGGAACAATCACATTTGTGCTGTGCAAAATGACCTTTCAAAATTGTTACACTGGCTGAAGGATTTGTTTGCATTTCCTTTTAGGCAACAGCCGTTTCCTGCAGTAAAAGGTATTACCTATGTCATATGGCAACCATCTAGGGTGCATATGGTTAGGTCACTGTACAGGCAAAATTTGTACATCTGAGAACAGATCAGGGATAGAGGATGTGTAGTATATGTCCTGCTGGTCCCCAGTGTGTTTTCAGACAATCCAAACATTTATCTGTGTGAACATTTCTCTTTCTGTTGTCTCTGGAAAAAAAAAACAAGAGCTAGATTTTCAGGTAATGTAAATCAGCAATGCAGTAACAGTATCTGTAATGCTGTTGGTTTGCATCAGCTGTAGATTTGGTTGACGACTTTAGTGATACATTTTGCATCTGTTTGGTGCCTCAGTGATGCGTGTGTGCGCGTGTGTGTGCAAATATATCTGAGATGGAATGTAGTTTGGAAGGAAGATGGTGATGAGAATTACAGATACTCGCAATGTTTCACTGCAGTACCTTAATGAAATGTAGCCATTGTCACCTTTTTTTTTTTTTTTCTTCACCAAACAAAAATAGGTCATGAGACCCATTAGGCAGCTATAGTTATTGGTTAGAATTACAAAATTTCAAGCTTTACCTTCCTGAAAGGCCTGATTGATTGCAGTTTCATGTTACTTTCATGCTGCTGTCACTCCCTTGTAATCAGTGTCAAGCCAGAGTAATGCATTGCTGAATCAAACACTGACCCTTCAGCTGTACGTACCCCACAGTAAACCCTATTCATTTTAAACAAGGTTAAGGTAATAGCACATCCTTCATATGCTGTTAGACTAATGGTCATTTTTGGCTGTGGCTTTTTCTTGAACAGTCTTACTACTTGTTAGATATTGCCATGATAGTATATATGAATCTTTTTTAATCATTAAGGGCTTAACTCTGCAATTGGTTAATGAGTTGGTGCGCTGGAGGTTGAACAAATAACAATCACATAAGATCCTGATTGTGCAAGTACTTAGCATACGGTCCAGTCCACACTGTTTCCATGGAAATCACTGAAGACTATCTGCGATTGCAAAGCTAGGCATTTGCATAATTGTTTGCCAGACTGGGATTATGTGGAGAATAAAAACACTGAAATCACGACAATCATCTGTAGAACTGTAACTCTGAATAATGTGAAACTAGTATGTCAGCTTGGTGCTATGAAAATGCTACCACACAGGATAATAGAACACTTATTTTGATCCATTTTCTTGCTTAAACTCATCTAAGAAAGTATCACGACCTTTAGTCCTGAATGCCTTTGTACATTGGTCTATGTGAGAATATTTCCAGTAAATTTATCTAACGTGACCTTAGCTAGTGAAGCGTTTGCAATAGCACCTTCCAAGAAATTCTCAAGCATATCTGAAAAACCATCTGCTTTTAATTCACTGTAAATAGTCATGGGCTATTTGAGCAGTCATGTTCGACTGCTTAACAGAACAGCACGGTACATCATGTGAAATCATGATGTTAAATAGTAATGTAAGAGAGCAGAATTATCACAGCCTCACTTACCTTGATGAAAACTAGAAGTAGATTAAGTCAGTTTATGCTACAGTTAATATTACTTCAGTTTTCCACCATGAACTCAAACTGAATCTTTCTGCATGGCTGACAATTTACAATTTCCACTGTACACACTGTTTTTTGTTTTCCTGACCTCACCAGAAGGCAAAGGTGCTGAAGCAGACTCGCCGAAGTACCATCTGAAAAATAAAGCTTGCTTCCAGATGATTTTCAAACACGAATCCTGGATAAGCTTTGCATAAACATCTTATTTCTGCTCTGTCACCATACTAAGTTTTTTGTAAATGCATATATGCATGCATTATGTACTTATGTATGTATGTATGTGTATACATACACATAAAAGCAGTGGATAAAATTCAAAGGAGGAGGGGTTATGTGTGTATACAGCCAGCCTTGAAAGCTAATTTGTTGTTAAGATTACTTCTCTTTTTGGAGTGCTGCTAATATTTACATTCAATTATTTATTTAACCCCATGTTGTCTCTTCCTTGCAGTCACTAGACATGGCTGGCAACCAGCTGACTTCTATCCCATCAGGCCTGCCAGAATCTCTAGAATATCTGTATCTTCAGAACAACAAGATCACAATGGTTTCAGAGAATGCTTTTGAATCCACACCCAACATAAAGGGAATTTACCTCAGGTAAGGTCAAGTTTCTACTTCAACACACAAGATTTTTATCCACTTTATAATAGCTTACTTTTTAGATAGTATTTAAAATCTTGACTTGCTAAATAAACATCTTTGTTTTATGGAAACATGATGAAGCTACGTTTATCCGCTCAGAAAAGACATGGATACAAATAACATGCTCTTTCTTGTCGGAGAGATTGTCCTTTCTGTGCTTATTAGAATGGATTAGGCACGTTAGCAATTCTGGAAAGTTAATGTTTAACAGTATGTTACATTCCAGTATTTAGCTGTGAACTAAAAGTTTGCAGTCCAGTTGTAGGACTACAGCTTTGCCTGTGTCTGTTAGCCCTGGATTTTGGTAGTGTACAAAAACACCCTGTCATGGGACTTATATGTCTAATCTTGATGTTGTGCACATTTCCCTGATAGTTTTGTCAGAAACAGATGACAATGTTATCAACTGTCACAAATGCGACAGTTATGTAACTAAGTTTAGAAAGCTTTTCTGTTTTTTTTTTCCTACTCTGTCAGTTGGATGAGGACCTTGTTTATTAACCTGTATGTTTTACAGGTGGCAGATACTGACCTTTTTTACACATAACGTAAAGTCACAATGAAGTAACTGATTTAAGCAGAGTTACTAAGGATTTATACCACACAAAGTGAAGCCAGAATTTGGCCTAGAAATATATTCGATTTTAATGTAACAGAACATTATTGAAAATAAATGAAACCGTACAGAATATGTGATTAAGTTGATCCCGTGGATGTGTTCAAAAAGCCTAGAATGACTGCTGCACAAGTTTAAATATGGCCTTGTTTTGTCTGTATGTAACAATACTGCTCTATAGTTCTGAATCATACCTTTTTAGATGAATGATTCCATACCAAGTAAATAAAATTAAAAAGTCTGGTGTAAATTAGAGCAGTCTGTCTATTCAGCTGCTTACATTTATGAGATTTTTGTGAATGCTTGGATGCAAACCAGAAACCACATACCACATTCTATGTTTCTATATAAAGAGAAAAAAGGAATTTGTAGAACTGTTTTGCTGACATATTTAGGAGGCAACTCCACCCAAGTTAAGCAGTATTTCTTAATGGGAGGCAATTAATCCATGTAATAGTATGAAACAATAATATACATCTGCAATATTAGACAGAATATAATTTTAAGCATGTTCAAGAGTAAGGAACTAAGCAGGAAATGTGAGGGGTTCTGAAACTGCAGATT
Organism: Anseranas semipalmata; assembly: GCA_013399115.1. Lineage (NCBI taxonomy): Eukaryota > Metazoa > Chordata > Aves > Anseriformes > Anseranatidae > Anseranas > Anseranas semipalmata. Next base: position 231,749 of record VXAA01007048.1, read on the forward strand.
AGTTTATTTACATTCTTGGAAACCAAAATAGCAGATGAAAAATTATTGCATGTTGCTATGTTTCTAAAGGGATACTTTGTACCAATATTTCATGTCTTGTGGGAGAAGAATTAAACTGTCAAGGGATGACATGGAATCTCGTGGAAAAGCAAGTTGCACTTTGAAATGTGGGCTATGGAGCAGACGCCTTTCCTCTCTGGGAAGGAGAAAGCAGAATGCCAAGAGAAAGTATTGGAATTCCTCCCCCACAAATTCCATGATTTTTTTTTTTTCCTTGCAGAATACAGTTATAGAGGGGGGAATAGGGACTGAGGTAGAGAAAAGTAGGAGGTTTTTTGAGAGCTTAATCAGTGAACTAGAAATCAGTGGGAGATACTTAACATTTCCTGGTATTTTACTGCAACGTCCTTTGCAATGATATGGAGTGCTGTCAGCAAGCTTTGTTCAGTCACTTCGTTTGCCTGCTTGCTCATCTGTACTCGCTTTCCCTTTCTTTTTCTGTCCAGAGGAGTCCGTACTCTGTTTGCAACCCAATGTGTCCAGAGGGGAGAAAAAAAAAAGTGAGGGCTCTGGAGGGGGGAACATTGGTTTTGAGCTTCAACTTTTTATTTGCAGCCAGGAGCCTTGTACACTGTTGGGACAGTTGAAAAATAATTATCTTTCCATATTCTGCATCTTAAAATTCAGTTCTACACAAGAAGAAATCAATGCCAGCACTTTTAGCCGTTCTGCTTTCTTTACAAGGGCTGGCATTTCTGAAGTGCTGCTGTGGGTTAGTGTAAAGTTAGAGTAACTCTGCAGAATGATTTCCTACTAGTCTCCTCTCATTTCTGTGTTGGATATAAAAATGGGCTATTTTAACGGGAAGGTCTTTTTTGTTTGTTTGTTTAAAGGTTTAATAAGATTGCAGTTGGAGCACTGAAGCAGAGTATCTTCCAAAGCCTAAAGCACTTACAAGTACTGGATATTGAAGGGAACCTTGAATTCAGCAATACTTCAAAGAATAAGGATGACTCAGAAGAGGAGATGGAAGATGAGGAAGAGGAAGAAAACTGAGATGAAATGTGAACTCACACAAGCACATCATGTGGGAGGTAATAACTGAAGTTTAGTTAAATCATGGACTCGGTTCTCGCACTGTCAGTAAATATTTACTCTCTGTAAATAATTCCAGTTTATAATTATGATTGAAACATAACAAGTAGGTGTCTGAGCCCTAGATTCAAAGACTTTTGTTAAAACATGACCAGGAATTACAGAATCAAAAAAGGTTAAAAATGCATTTTTTTATTTTTTTATTTTATCCTTTTATTTTTCTAAATGAAACAGTCAGTATGCATCTTCATTTTATCAGAGGCAGTGGATTTTTCATAGCGGCTTGTGCTTATAGCCACAGCAGACACAGCAGATAAATATGGAGGTCAATATTTACCAGTTCTGTTTTTTTTCCTTAGAAAAGAAAGGTATTTCATGATATTTTTAAGCAAGTAGTTCAAAAGGAAAATGAAGAACAAACTGCAAAGTTTACTGATGCAGAAGACCATATGAGCTGAAAGTGGATTAAAAAAAAATTAGACAAATTAAAGTAAGGTAGGCCTATCAGTGCCTGTTAAACATGGCATTAAGGTGCAACCTCTATCTCAGGCAATCTCTGAACCACTGACCACTGAAGTGGGTGGGAAGATAATACTATATTTGGAATATTTCTTATGGAAAGAATATGTACTTCAGGTCACTTTTGGAGATGTTATACAGAGCTGGACTGATGCTTGGTCCAGGATAGCCATGCTTAAGTTGTTAGAACAACCTATGGTTTTGCTACTGTTAAGTCTTGGTGAGGGTTCATTGCTCACTTCACCCAGATTCACTGGAAAGCCTCTGGCTAGTTGCAAGTTGTGACTGCTGCTGACTTTGATTCCAGATTGGTGATACTAAAATTAAGATCTCAGCATTCCATAACCAATCTGACCAGCCACTTGAACCTCTTTTCTTTTCAAATGCAGAAGATTAAAAAAAATGGTATTTGAAGAGTATGTATTTTTCCATAGGAAGAATATGGATCTACTTTATGCATCTCTTAAGCCTTTTATATTCAAGAGGAATGATGAGGTTCAAGACACTACCCTCCACTTTTGGAGAGCTAAACTCCAAGACTTTGAAATAAGTGTTTAGTTTTGTCCCAAATCAACATTTTGTCAAGGAAAATGACCCAAGGAATTGCCAGGAATAGTGCTAATTCACTGAAAAGACGATGCAGATTGGAAAGGACAGAAGCTACTTGGAAAGTCAAACATTAGACCTCCAGGCTAGACTATGTCAAATCTTTGTGAGAAAAGAAATAATTATGTCTAAAAACTTACAGTATATATAACTTCTTTATCAGCACATTGCTGGTTTGGTTTGGGGCATGTGCAGCTTGTCAGCAGGTACTAAATTTAGCCTATTCTGTATTGTGTTATGTAACTGATTTTGTTTTTCTGATGTTTTGCAGGAAAACATATGGAAAATTACATATATGTCTATGTGTATATATCTATATAGATATATAGAGAACACTTAGCAAAACGTGCAATGAATTACGCAGAAACTGTCATGGCACTGGGCCAGGCTTATGGAAGACAGTGTGTTACAGTGCCTTATTCAGGGAGAGACCCTGAATGCCTTTCCAAAGCTTCCAAATCATCTTATACAAGACCCAGGATCATAAGGGATTGCTCTGGAACTCACAAAAGCTGGCTTTTGTTTCTTCTGTTTCTCTTCCTTCACTGTTTCCATCTGTAATAACAATATGGGACTGTTTTGAACACATGCCTTCAAATGCTGTTTTTGTCACTGCATTTTAAGTGAACCATGTATATGCTTCTTTTCTTTTCTTCCACCCCAAAGAAGCTGTTGTTGATCAGGCGAGATGGATATTTGTAGTAGTTTCATGTGTGGAGCAGTATATGAGGCATTTGGGTCATCAAGCAGCAGTAATAAGTCTGGATTAAACTATTCCTCTGTTAGAACAATATGTATATTTGGATGAGAAAAACAAAGTAAGGCTGGATCCCATAATATTTTATCTCTACTGCCAAAGCCTGCAGTATATGCCTGTTTTAGAAAGGGTTTAAGGTAAAACAATTGCTATTGTGAATATATAAAAAACTATGTCTACCTTCCAGAGGTTTGGTGTAGTTTCTGTCTTGCTGTTATTTGTCCATGTGGCAGTTGCGTGAATGTCTTGGAAGATACGTCCAGAAGACTGAGTAGCAGTATGATATATGCGGTGGAATGTTTCACATATTGTATATCATTTACATTAAGAGTCAGAAGTGAGACTAATGAAGCAAAAGAGATAAGCAAGTGTGGGGGTATCTTAGGAGGAAACCATTTAGCATCAACAGAAATTTCTGTGTTTAGTTCAAGCCTTGAGACAGTACCTGCGGACATACTCTCTTAAAGCCTCACCTGTTTTATGATGTTAAGTATTCTCAGCTCCTGTTCAAATCACAGAAAATAAAGAAACGAAGGAAAAGAAGATTTACAGAGGTACCTGGTTGGCAAGGGTCCTATTTGATTATAATGTCCTTCGTTTGAGGTAGTTAATCTGTTTGAGGAAATAGTCTTTTCTTTTGAGGATTTCTGATTGAACATGTGTTGTTTTGCATACTGTATTCCAGGATTTACTTGGAAACATGGTTGGCCTGATTTTTTACCAGCTGTTTTTCTTGCTGGAGAAGGTCTAGTTCCACACTCCCTTTGGGTTTGTGTAGCACATGACAGTAATTTTGAGCTGATATTTTCTAATTTAGATGATTCAAGATGGTCAGGAATCACAGAAGGAGAGATTGCTTCCATATATAAAAAAAAAAAAAAACAAACCTTGGCCCTAAACAATTACAAAAAAACAAAACAAAACATTTTTGAATATCAGCTATACAGCTGAGCAATAAAATAGCATTCCAACTGACTTTTGGGATATATTTCAATGTGAAGTATTTGCAGAATGTAGCTCAAATTAGTGAGGTATCTCTAGTGACAAGTCCCAGTGGCCAGTTTTGCTAGTCTTTGGTGAAATAGACTTATTTATTATACTCCTGAACAAGCTGAGAATTTGCACATTTGTGCAGTTTTATGTAGAAGTGTTTGATTATCTTTAAATATCAATGCTTTACACTGTGATTCTGTGAGAAGTCAGCTGCCCCTGAGCCCCTTCGAATTCCTTGAGAGTCTGGTGGGGTGAATGTGGTGGTTAAAGCACCTTTATACACCTTTTTATGATCAGGCCCCAAATTTCAAGATGATGCATACACTGTTAAAGTTCTTAAGCAAGAGTCAGCCTTTGCCAAAGGAGACCCCCTGACAGTCAAAGGGGCTTATACTTAGACTAGTACAGTTATGAAACCCTTTTCCAATTTTTTTTTATTATTATTATTTTTTACATAACTGCACACTGAATCTGTCCTTCAGAGGGGACAATTTTTCCCAGCAATAACAACAAGAAAGCCCACCCACCCCCGGCCCAGTAAAAGCCAAACCAAGCTGGTAGTTTGTTTCATTCTTTCAAAGGGATAAGAGGCTCTATGAGAGATGATTAGGAAGAGTCAAGTCCACAGGACTAAGCCCACATATTTTTCTTGTCTGTGGATGGTACCTGTAATCCCAAGGTCCAACCCAGACCTTTGGTGGAACAGGATGCGGGAACAGTGTCTTACTTTTTTATGGCCTTCACTGAAAATGAGGAGAGTTGGCAAGTTGGCCACAAAGTTGGGCCAGAAAGGGACAACATAACCACTGTTTTCATGTGACTTTCTTCCTGTGAATTGCTTGGATTTGGGAAGGAGAGGAATAGCAAGTTTTTAATGCTGACATAGATATTATGGATAGTGAAATGTTGAAGTCTAAAACATTCAGCTGGCAACTTTATTCCTAAGTATGCATTTGGACATACTTGGTATTCATGTGTGGTCTGTATGTAAACTGAGATCTGGGTTTATTTGCTGTTTTTCTTTTAAAGGCCATGTTTTCTCATTACAGAGGGTACTACACAAAACAGGGGAAAATAGTATTTTTCTGAGACTGGATATGAATTTTCCCAGCAGGAAGAGTGCACATGCAGCACATAAGCTATAAAGAACTCAATGTGTGCCAGAAAAAGCCCCTGGATAACGAGCTTTTATTTCAGATGGTGGGCACGTAGCCTGGCCGTGCCTCCAACGTGGACAAGGCACTGCAGCCGTTCTCCCCCTTGTCCCCGTTCCTTCAGGCTCCTCACCTCCATGGCCATCCCCTCCCAAGGACTGGAGTGCCCGTGCCCCCCTCTGCACTCCTCCCTGCACTCCTGCCCTGCAGGGCTCCCCGCTGGGTAACCCCAAGGGCTTGTTACTGGAGGGTTTCTTAGAAAAAAAAAAAAAAAAAGACTGAGGAAAATTGTATCATCCCCAGAGGTTTTGTCTCCCCTCAAGCAAGGTTGTGGCCCCTTTTCCCTTCTTGGGTGCCGGGAGGGGCTGCAGGGCCCACGCTGAGGCGCTGGGGCTCAGACTGGATCCAGGGAGCCCATTTCCCTCTGCTCCCCATATTCACAGAAGTGAAGGGCTCCTCCTGCCCGAAACAGGCAAAAAGGCACCACACAGGACCTGGCACCATCCCATGTGCTGTGAGGAGTCGAGAGGCCCCAGCCCTGGCAGCTCCTCTGTGGGGAGGGAGGTGGCACAATGCAGAGGCTTTCCCTTCAAGATGGCGCCCAGTGAGCCCCTCTGTGAGGGACAGCAGGACCTCATGGGTGACCGGCCATCCCCAACCTCATCAGCCAGGAGGGGTGAGTTGTGGGGGTACCAGCAGCCATGTTGCCATGGAGGGAGGCGGGGTGAAGTGGCTTTGTGGTGTAATGAGGGGGCTCCTGCTCGGCCCTGAGGGCTTGCCACACCATGCTGTGGTGTCTTGAGATGTTTGGGGTTTAAGCATTGTGTTTAATGAAAAAGAGATGCTTTCACACAGTAAGTAAACAACTCTTCTAAGTCAATGTGAATTAAGAAAAAAAAAAAAAAAAAACAACCTCCAAAGGAAAACATTTGACCAAACTTCTGCCTGTGTGAATGTGGATGTGGTGGGGCAGGATGGAGGTGGTGAGGCATTCCCTGAGGGGAGCGCTGGCAGCCCCTAACGAACCACCAGCTGCTGGTCCCTGGCAGTGACACAGTATTGCTGCGGGGCTGCTTCCCCCAAGAGTCGCCAAGCACCCTCCTGCAACCGCCTTGAGGTCAGCCAGCCATGGAGGAGTGAAGATCTTCTGTGGAAAATAATAGCTGCTTTGGGGACTTGGAGATTATTTTGCTTAGCTCCCTCCCATAAATACTACTGGATAGCCCATTAAAAGGGCGACTGGGGAAAAGATCCTCCAACTCCTGCAGATGCTGAAGAGTTGGGCTGGCAGCCCTGCTCCTGAGGCACCTGTGGTACGACCCCCCCTCTCCTTTTCTGCTGCTTTGCAAGAGGGATAGACAGAACTTTTCCTGAAAAGGATGAAGATCTGGAGTAGCAGAAGTTATGTATGTGCAGGAGAGAGGCTATGGACCTGCATTAATGAAGTGGGTGAGAACAGCAAATGTCCTCTCTGAGACCCAACAGCCTTTTCTCCTGTCCCTCGGTGGTCCATGCAGAAGGGGTTGGCAGGAGGGGTCTGCAAACAGCTGCCCTTCCTCACATTTCTCAGCTGTTCCTTTGTGCCATAACTGCAGCTGAGCTGCACTGAATTTCCAGTGCTTTGCCTGCAGCTATCCCTGGCTGCATGGACTGAACAGCAGTGAAAGGAGCTAGACTGGAAGTTGTATTTCACTGTCAGCCAACTTCTCAGCTAAGTCCTACTCTACCTCTTTGGAGGTAGCAGAAAGAAATGTTACGGGTAGCTCATTAAACTGCCTTTGTGCTCCATTGCTTCCTGCGTCAGCCTTGCTAGATGATCTTAAAGACAAAGAAGGGCATATTTTGTTTGCACTTCTGTGAAAAGAGACAATCTGCTCTTCTTTATATGAATTTAGTGGCTTAAGCCAGCTGGCAGAGTCCTGTTGAAGCTTCACAATTGTTCTCTTTTTGACAGTGGTTCCTGATGGTGAACAAAAGTTTAGTTCACGATCTGTTTGTCAGCATGTTGTCCCAGCCCACTAATATTTTTACTAATTTTGCTTACAAAAAAAGTAATAAGAATAAAGACATATTTTTCAAATAATATTTTTGATGAGAAGCAGTCTCTTGGAAAACTTATATGATATAGTCCAATATCCTGTTAACTGATTTCACTCTATACTGTGTTATTTGTAAATCTTTCTCACTGGGTTTGGGAATAATTGTCCTAAAAACTTAAACATATTTAGAGTTGTATACAATATGAATTAAGCCTCATTTATTCAAGACATTTCCTTCTCTAATGGGTTTAATTTATGTAGATCATTGTAATTGCTTTATTATGTTGCTAATGTAAAAACAGTGAGTAAATTCCCTAAAGAACTCCATTTCCTTTAGTGAGGAAAGTATTGGTGTGCCTTGTAGCTCTGATTCATACTGCTATTGTAAAGTCAGCCAGCTGTGAGATGTATGTGGAGGCAGCGGATGATAAATGTGTTCTAATAATGCAATATACAGTGTTTCCATAAAAATTCTTCAGTAGTATCCAAGGACATTAAACAGTCCATCAATAAAGTCCTTCTTTAAATGGTTTTGAATCAAGCTAGGCTGTTTTAATACACAGTTGTACAGGCTATCTCAAGTTTTCCCCATGGTAGTTCCAGAATATGTTTTTAGCATATGGTCATCATACTGTTGAGAATGTTCGTTCTGATAAAAATTCAGATTGATTTACAGTATTCTCAGCCCTAGTTGCAGACAAGAAATGAACAAGTCTCATGCTTTTATTACTTAGGATATAATTGCATGTTTGTTGACAGTCATCAAAGTAATTAGCTTTAATAAATTTACTGTTGGTATATCTTTTCTGCAGGATTTAAATGAACTTTGATTACTTATGTAGCACTCTAGATCTCTTCCCTTCTTTGTGGTGGACCTCTCTATCGGGGCTGTTTAACTCAAATGCAGCAGCAGGGTAATGCCCAAAGCACTTTACTGGCATGCTGAAGACAATAGAGTTGCTACACCATGACGAACCCTCATCATCCACAGCTTCAAAGATTTGGCATTGGAAGACTTGCTCTGTTTGTTCCTACCCTCTCTGTAAAGCAGGTAGGAACAACCAAAGTGAGTTTTCCAGTGTCAAACCAAGTAGGAACAGCCAAAGTGAGTCTTCCAGGGTGTTCCCACCTGCTTTATATAGAGGGAAGGAACAATACATCTGGGATCTATCCCATCTCTAATACCTTTTGTGAAATTTCCTCTGGAGAGCTGCAGATTACTTGCACAAAAGGTATTGTGTGGAGCCATACTTTAGTCCTAGGTACAGCACCAGTGAGAAAACAACTGAGAATGAGCAGTCACAGTGGAAAGTCTCTCCGTCGGAGGAGAGCTTTGAGACTTCCTTCCTGAATTGTCTGCTAGAGCTAGGCTCAACCACAGTGCTGGACTTGATATCCTCCTGTCCATTCTGACTCCTCAGAGATTTGGTTAGGAAGGATTTTGTGTCAGAGAAATGCTTTCTTCAATAAGGAGAGAGAGAGAGAGAGAGAAGGAGGGAGGGAGAGAGAGAGAAGATTGGATGATTGATTCTAAAAAAAAAACAAACATACATTTACTGAGTAAACTATCAATAAATTATAGACTGCCCAAGTCTCTGCATATTGAGTTTGTTTTCAAGAAAACTAATGAAAGATAAAGGAACTATTTAAAGTATTGAAATGGAAAAGAAGATGGAAGATTAGAGTTGAAAACACTCTGTTTAACTTAGTTCTGTATAATTTCCACATGTTTTTAATAGCCTAGCGGTAAAACCCAATAAAACCACTAGAAGCAATGAAATCATAATGAAACATCTTAAGGTCAGTCTTGTTTTTCTTTTGGTTTTACCATCTAGCCCATACAGTATTTGCAGCAGATGTAATGTGAGATATCTGTGAACATAAAACACTTCTTGTTTTGCTTCCCCTACTTTTTCCATCTTATTAAAATACCCTTCTACAGGGGAAAAAATACAACAACTAGAGATATTATATCCTTAGTAGGAAAGTTCAAAAGCAGCAATTAACTACAGTAAGTTTCTTGTGGTGTGTCAAATTTTGGCTTTCAGCTAGTGTTGTGTGCAGATGCGTACAAACATATGTTTCATTCCTAAATGAAATGCAGATACCTCTTTGTGATGAAAGACGACCGCTTTAAAGAAACAGATGCAGAACTCTGTACCTTAAAGAAGAAAAACTCCCATGATGGAACCTGAAAAGCAAAACTGAGACCTATCCTGAGCACATCTGTAATTCCCAGTGGCATGGGAAGTTTAGGGTTTTGTAATGACTTTTAACTGTGAAAACACTCCAGCATCAATACTTGCTTGTTCTTGCGCAGGACTGAATGCTCGAAGCCAGTTTGGAAGGAAGGACAGTGTGCCCTGCCACAAAAGGTCTTCATGGGAATACAAACAACTTCACGATATCACAAATTTGAGCAGGAAAAGAGTTGTTCCATTAACTGTATAATCTCTTCCAGTAGTTTTCAGTGAGTAAGAACTGGCCAAGAAATAGCTGTGACAGGGTGACCAGTGTGTCCCAGCTGTTTGTGGACACCTGTAAAGCTGTCTGCTTTATCTTTACTGGCTGTCCACATGCAGAAGCTTTGCGAGAAGAGGGGTGGCTTGTTCCATCCCTGCATCTCCAGCTGTAGGTACGCTCTCACCTTGGAGCCAACAAGGAAAAGAGGTTTGCTTCTATTGCAGGGGAAGAAACAGTTAAACACTCTTCACCTAGCAGTACTCACCATCTTGTCTTCCTGAAGCCTTCTTTATTCCTTCCCTAAAATACCACTCTCGGTAACAGACTGCTCTGTTTTCACTTTGACAGCCTGTGAAATATCTGAAATATTCTGTGACACAAATCTGCCAAAAGTCTCAGCAGTGCCAGATCCATTCCCATGCATCATCTTCTAGGCTATGGAGATGCAACTGTTGCTAATTTATAAATGATGGAATCTGAGCTTTTGTCACTTACAACAGGAGCCTGGTAATTCCTGTGAATATTCTGGCTAGTGGTTCTGTGCTTCCAGAGAGACAGAAGTGGCTAATCCAAAGTAATCAGATGAGTCCCCTTTAAAGTGCCATGCAACTGTCTCCGTTGTCAACTGATTTATCCTTGCTGTGCAACACCCCGTTGAATTAGAAAACTACTTTTTCTTTGTTTATAGATGGGAAGCAAACCCTGCATTCTTGTGGTCATTTGACCATGGATCACATGAGAAGTCTGAGGTAGTGAATAACGAACTGAACTACAGCAGTGACCACCCTTCCTGATCTTTCTCTCTCTTCCATTTTGGGTTATGTGGGACAAACTCTCTTATAAATTCCAAAGTATCATTCAGTATGCTCCAAAATAGTTAGTAGGGGGTGTAATTTTGAGCATATATTGCCTCTTTAGTTGGATATGAAATCATAGGCTAAAATAGGAAATTTAATTCATGCATTTAATTTGCAACTCAGCCCTTAGTGAATGGATGCGTTAAATTTGCCTGTTCTGTGGCCTCTTTTTCGAGTGCTGCAAAGTCAGGTATTTTCCAGACATTATTATTGTGAAAAGATGCACTCCTGCACTGCAAGATAGGTACCGGTAGCATCCCCTTGGAGACTACATTGCTTTGTGTCCTCAGCTGGAAGGCTGTGATCTCAGCCAGCTTAGTGCCTGGGAGGGAAAACCAGCAATTCCTCCTTGCCACTGTGACTGTAATGAAAGATAGCTGTCCTGATGTAAAAATGCACCTGGTCTTTCAGTGGAGACACACTGTGGAGTACACAGCATTGTGCAAGATCAAAGGCAGCCCAAGTTTTCCAGATTCAGTTCAGTTCCCAGGTTACACATTTTGCTTGCACACAGCAACCACCACCTTCTGTTAGTAGTTACCTCATTTTTATGGAAAGCACAAGAAAGACTGAGGTCATTTTCAAGGCTATCCATCTGGCTTGAAGACTTAGCTTTCTGTCTGCTCTGAAAATATTACAAATTGCTTCTGCTGTTGTTAGAGGGACTAAAATGTTTGTTGTAGCATTGAAAGAGAGAGCTCATCGAATGGTGATGTTACAGAGCTACGGTGTTTCCTAAGCGCTTTAGAATTGCTAGTATAACATGGAGAGAGTCTATATGATTTAATGTTTCAGCTTATTACTTACATCATCTTATTTGTATGTTGGGATACCGATTCAGGTGACACAAATAAGCTTAGCTGCAATTAAGACTAGCTGAGAATATGAGTAACTGCATTAGTTCTGTAAGCAGCTATATGTGGGTTGGCAGCCAGAAGCTCTTGGGAGTTAGTGGGATGTGGAAGTGCCCTGGTTGTGGCTCCTTCTTTCAGTTCTAATTTTTGCACAAGGATTCATTACAGCAATTCATCACTTCAGAACTTCCTTGGCATTGGCAAAATCCTCAAGGACCTGTTTTAAGATGTATTTAATGATCTTTTATACCACAATAGTCTGCAGTGGCTTCTTTCTTCTCAGTAGTATCTCTGGAGCAATGCAGTTGCAAATGAACCAGCATAAAACTGGTGTCTCTGGTAAGTATGTGTTAATTTGGGTAATATCCCAAATTATTTCTTCCTTAGCTATATACAATGCATCATCCTTATGAATTTTCTTCTCTCCTTTCAACACGCTCCCCTAGTATGTAATGAAGATACTTCAAATGGCTAAGTTCCCTTACCTCTCAGGAGGGGGAGGCAACTTCAAAATACCATTGAATGTTGCCAGTTAAGAAATATGTTCTTCCCACATATACTTGAATGTATTCCATGCAAACTGTTGTAGTTAGTGATTGATTGATTTCTATATAAATGTTTTGAGTCTGTAGGGGTCACATGCTTGTTTATATGCTCTGACAGTAGGAGAAACATATTTACCAACGCAAAGATTGCACTCTAATGTAACAGTCAACAGCTTCATTATTTTTCTTGTACAGACGTGCGATTATAGCTGGAAAATGTGAACAGCTCCATACATGCAAATATATTATGGAACCTACTGCTAGCCTAATTGCACCATGTGTCAAGCTGCTTGACAACAAGCACCATGAGACACAGAAAATAGCTAAGAAAAGCTTATAGTAAAACATGTTATAACTTCAGTGTTTGCCTCTCTACAGTTAGCAGTGGTGTCTTATGTTCTTAATACAGAGTGACTGTAGTAGCAGTCAGATGCTCCAGTTAAGGTCACGCTACACTAAACTATGTATATTTACCAGAACAAAGACCTAAAGTGCCATAGTCATCTAGTTAGCAGTATTTGTTACCACAAGTGATAAAGGTCAGGTGAGAAACTGGCCCACTGCTCTCCTCCCAGCTGGTTCACATTGCAGCTACTGCTTTGGTGTAATGCCCTAGACAGCATCAACAGAAAATAAACCTGCCCCCAAAAGAGTATGTAAAAGTAAAACGTAAGAAACCAAGCTGTAGCTCCAAACTACAGGAGACAGTCTCACCAAAATAATGGTGAGTTAAGATTGGCGTAATTTTTGGGGTGAATAGGAGGCAAATGTTGGTATAAAACACAAATTTTAAAGATTATATATATATAATGTACAAAAATAATGCATTTCAATTTGCAAAGCCAAACTGGACAGCCTATGAATACGGTTTGAATGCAGGCTAATTTTAAAATAGTCTGTTGATTCTATAAAAATGTGTCCTTCGCACACGAGACTTCCCATTCCCTACTTGCCACATAGAGTGTAAAGGGCAAAATTGTGGCTTTCATTATTGTGTAGGACGTGTGTAGCACAACCAGCTTCTTCTTCTGGTTTTTGATGATTTATCCCATCTGAAGTTCACCTTGTAGAAGTCACATATAGCTTCTTGGCACTGGAGTTGGCTTAGGTCTCTTGAGACATCACTAAACTGAAGAGTATCAGACTAGGTTAGCTGGCTCAGGCAAGCAGACAAAAGGGTTTGCACTTTGTAGATAGCCAAAAGCTATACGTGGCTGGAGAAGAAGGTGGTGCTAAGGATGGCAGCACTTTCTGCTGGCAAAACAAGGTACCTTGGCGTGGTGTGTGGGCAGACTCATCCAAAACCTCGCAGTTTGGAACTAGTTATTTTAAATCTTGGATCTGCATGGCCTCTTTCTTCAGCTTTTGTATCTATTCAAAGTGACTGTAAGGTGATAGATGATTGGCAGGATTTTACTATCACTTCACATAGCTGTAAATGACTGTGAAACTGAAACTTTACACTATGTTCTCTGTGCTGGCACAGTCAGTGTGCAGAGATCCTGCCCTCTGCATGTGAGCTTACACTGCTTCATCCCTGGCTGCTTGTTCTTGTCCGTGTGTCACCTCTTCACTTGTGTTGACACAAATCTTTGTTAGGACTGTGCTAAAAACATATGTGAGCTGTTTGAATTAAAACTACTCCTCATCTGATTATTAGTCTGGTCTCATAAATAATTGGGTCTGTGCAGCTGGGAGAGGAGGGGAGGCAGTGCAGGGGGGAACGGACAGCTGGGGAAGCACGAAGGGGACCTGCTGGGGCTGCCCTGCTGCTGAGATGAAGGCATCAGGTGCCGTTTGTTGGCTGGTGCTTCTGCCCATTCAGAGAGCCACAGAGCAGCCTCAGCCCTCTGAAATCATACATTTTAATGGTGCTCTGTAGAGCAAGTATGTTATACGACTTGTTCAGAGCAAATTGTTCTGAATAATTTCAGTTCTTCTCAATTCTTTGTGTTCTTTGTTGTTTTCACTCTAGGATCAAATCAGGAAAATAGTTACCAACTATATGCATTTTCAAATTAATAGATAATTTCTCTTAAAGTTGGACACCTTTTGATTAGAGATTCATTGCCTTGAGTACCTGGCAACTTCTGAACAGCTATGAATAATGAAAAGGTGATAGTGAGGTACCCAGCAAGCAGAAGTAACTGCACTGTGATGTATGGGAGCAGTGTATTAGAATACCAGGCACATGCTGTCTGAAACTGATATGTCACAAGTAGCTAAATATAATATGTCAACTGTATTGGTATGAACTAGTATGTAAGCTCTGGATGAAATCCCAACTTGTGAAAAGGTCTCCTCTCTTCCACTATCCTTTCTGGCAGAGAAATAAGACACTAATAGTAGAAGTGCACAGACAGCCTGGTTTTGAAATGGCAAGTTTATTAAAAATGTTCTCTATCACAAACATTGGAAACATACTCAGCAGATTTTATTGTAACTGAAAGATTCATTAGATTATGGAAAGGGCATAACTTTCAATGTAATTCAACCACCGAGTTAGGAAAAATAGCAGTCCAGTTTCCACAGCAGACTCCCCACAAAACCCCAATATTACTCAACATCATCGGGTTCCAGTTTGTGTTCAATCTGCCCTTAGGATGAAGTGTATGGTTCAAGAGCCTGAGCTTCAAATTTATATGTATTTACAGTAGAAGAGCCTACAGACTACAGGGGAGGACACATTAGCACCAGTGCTTATGGATTAGGGCTCACTGCCTCCGCCACTGCGTGTGCATGGTACTGACTCTACTGAAGAGTTAGGTTAAAAAAAGGTTAACAGATCTGGCACTTGGAAGGCAAACTGTGCTCTGCAGTGACCTAGGATTCTTTGTGTTACGTATCACACTTGAATGCCCGTCTCTGAAGGCTGCCCATCAGAATTACCTTAATGTGCTTTCTTGCAAAAACACACGCTTTGCTTCACCTCTGCTTGAGGTGGTATTTGGTAATATATACAACATCTTGAGATCAGGAAATCAGTGTGATTTTCTTACTGCTGTTCTAAAACTAAGCACATATCCCGTATTTCATCATTATTAGACAAAACTATTATCTTTAGCAGTTTTGGTGAAACATTTCCACACAGCAAAAATATATATACAAATACAGTGTTCATAATTACTGAGAGTCACAAAAAAGGCTTTGGTTAGAAAATCAGACAGGGTCAAATAAAAAAAAAAAAAAAAACTTTTAAAAAAAGAAGCCAAAGGAGTGTCAAATACTATATTGGAGTCAAATGAGTGCAGAATAAAACAGTAGTCATCCGTTAGTTAATTTTTCAGTAATAAAATCTTCCACCTAAAGAAGCCCATGTCTCTTGCGAGCTGTGTGCCTTTCCTGACGTTCACAGCTGGTTTCCTAGCTCCAGTACAAGCAGAGTGGCGATAATCCCACATTTTTCTGTTCAAGGCAAAGAGTCCCTCTTCCAGCTGTGAGGTAGAGATTGGGTATCAGGTCACTGGGGTATGAGATACCACTGACTGTAGCAGTTACACATTTGTTTCTAGTTCATTTATTTCAATAGTGCAGTGGTCTTTACTGTTGGATTTCTTTGTGTGATTCTCCACTGGGCTTTCTTCTTGCTCCACTTGTACAGGTGTGTGGTGCTGAAACCCTTTCACTGTTTCTGGTCCACGAGATTCATTCATGGTCTTCACACAGCCATTTCTCTGGTAAGCCACAATCTGATGGATGTTAATAGGCTTAGTTTCACAGATCAATGGCACCTATGTGAAAAGCATTAAGATTTGGAATACTGCCACTGTTTGCTGTATATAACAGGAAGGGAATTTTTACTTTGAAATCTTCTAGTCTGCTTTGCATTCATCAGGATTATCTAGGGCCTCCAGAGACTTCCAGGACCTGTTCCTTATATATACTAAAGCATCTTTGCACCATCTGGACAAAGAGAGGGAGTCTCTAAGTATGGAAAAATGCAAACTCTAGCACAACTCTAATTAAACTTATACCCACAGCAATACCTGTTTGCATCAATAAAGTGATAGAAGTAGTGTAAATAGAAACTAGAATTTCAGGTTCAAAAGATATGGACTCTCAGTGTGCTGAGCTTTGGGCAGTGCTTGCTCTTAAGTGCAATTACATAGACCAGTAAGTCATTTGATGTGGCCTTCTGCCTTTCTTCTAACATAATGAACTAACACCTGTCTTTTCAGTTTGTCCTATTTCAAAAGAAATAAAGAGCATTTTATTGAGTGATTCATAACTTAAATATTGAAGTGTCCTTTAAATCAAACCGGAAGTTCTGATGGGGAAAATAAGACATAAATACTGGCAGAGAAAAGAGGTGGGCTTGCAGCTGACAAAATTTGGCCTTTGGGTATACATTACTAACTCACAAATTATGCAGCCAAAACCTATGGCAGACTAATGGTATATTTTAATACAATTATAGAGCATGATGCAAAGAAAAATCTCATCGCAGATGACTAAATAATCCCTTAGGAGGGATTTTATATTCTTGAAACATCTCTTCTTGAGTTCCGACTGAGTTCTAAATACAGCGATGAAATGTCAGGCCTTATTATGCAGGGAGTCAGACTACCTTCTGGCTTTGTAGCTGCTGACATACCTTACTGTTAAGTTGTATTTTTCTGTAACGCACTGTATGTGTAGCCAATGTATTCAGGCCTAACCCTGCCACCAGTAATTCCTGCAGGTGCTAAACACCTCTGAGGATAAGACCTGTCTTTCTTTATAAAACTTAAAAGAGTTGGAATTTTAAATGCGTGTTCCAGGAAAGCATGAGGATGGGATTTACCAGAGAGACTGTCTGTAGAATGGGAGAAATAATAATATAAATTTGCTATTAGTACTGTTGTTTTTAAGTTCTGTTGGTGAGCAGAGTACTACAGATGACACACAGAAATGAAACACGCCTTGTGGATACCAGTCCCTATGAAGGACCTTTTCTGTATGAAGTGTCCTGTCCCTGCGGAAGAAAACTAGTGAGGGTGTGCCATTAGCTGAAATGGTTGGGGATTAGCACCTCCAAGCATGATGGGCTTGGGGAATTACAAATCTCCTTTGTTGACGATTTGAAGGAAGAGCAGAGAAGGCGTTCCAGGTATAAGGAACGACTGAATGATACATGCCAAGGAAGAAGGGGAAAACAGCATAGGAGTGGAGGGAGGCATATGTGATGTACAGAATAAGGTATAGAGGACAAAGATGTCAGAAGGGACTTGTATTAAATGTAGAAGGCATGAAGATGCCTGAGATTGAGGTTTAGAATGTAGCAATGTGCTTCTGCTAGTCCAGAAAGGAAATTACTGCAATGGTGGCTTCAGATTAGGCTAACACACTGGCTTGAAACACCCCAGGTAGTTGCTTTTGTTGTGAGCTTATTGTTTATGCATATACACACTCATAAATACCTCCACCTACACACACACTCAAGGACATTTGTCACCCTGCTCTGTTGCTGGTCCCATCTTCAGAAGCAGGACTCCTTACTGGCCTGTCAGGACTTGGGTCCTGAATGCAGAACTCACAGCTCCAGCATCTCGTGCGTTTGCAGGACAATGCAGCTGCGCCTCTGCTGCTCTGGGCCCCAGTGCACCAGATACAGGCTGGCAAGGTTTGAGCTTGAGTGGCTTTTGCATAACCTCATGAAAAAGGACACCTCCACCCTATCTGGCTAAGCAGCACATTGCCCAGTTCTGTCCTGCCTGAAACACCTTTTATAAACTAAATAAACAAACATGGGAGGCTGAGAGCTTGCAGGTTCTTTGCCGCAATACGGCACATGCTGGCACACCCTGGCTCGTGGTGGTGTTACCTCATCACCGTCCTTGATGAACTCCTTCCGGCAGATGTGGGCCATGATCCCAGCAGCCAGGGCATCTCCCAGGACGTTGATCATTGTTCTAAACCTGTCTCTGACAAACAACATAGCAATGGTAAGTTGTTGGCTCTTTGGGTACGTGCCTATGCCTTCATCACTGCACTAATAATAGCTGAATGCCAGTTTGGCTGTTTTTATGAGCTAACAGGTTTGGAAGTTTAGGTACTTAGCTGCTCAGCTGGGTTTTCCAGTCTTTTCTGAGGTTAGTGCACTGTGCTGCCACATGCTTTAATTTGTAGCTGAGCTAACTAGAGCAGCTATTGCCTCCCTGTGCAGGCAAACTGATTCAGCACTGGAAAGGCTTAACACAGCAGATCAAGGTTGCATCTGTGTCTGTATTTTTACGTTAAGCTCCAGTGTTACGGCCTGAGTCAGAGGCTGGTGCTGCAAATGTCTCGATTCAATAAAAGTAAAGGGCAGTCAGTACAACCAGTACCTTGTATTAGGTATTAAGAGCTCAGTCCTGCAATCTCAAGAAATCTTCTCAGCAAGAAGATTATTGCATTGCTAGAATTCGCACAACACAATTAAAAGCTATTCAGAAGATTGCTAAATAACCACACTCACAAACTAGGCAGGCACTTACCATACTTAAATCCTGTTCATTTCTGAAAAAGCCATGGTTGCTATGGCACCACTGGCTCTTAAAGATTCTTCATTTTCAGTTACCTTTTTTTCCAATCCAACTTTTTATGTTTGACAGTATTGCATATATATACAGCTTCACTATTTTTCATTTAGCTATTTATGGGATCAGTTTTTCCCTCTTTTACATCTTCTACCCACCAACATCTCAGAAATAAATCTATAAAAATATTGACTGCGAATACACAAGAGTAAGTGGTTGCCATAGACAAGTGCTACGCTTGAAACTGCTTGGAATCTATTAGTTAAAACTGATGAGATTTCAAATAGATGATATAGCTTTTAAGTCTGAAATATATCACATCATTTCCAAGAAAAACATACACATCTGAAAGCTGTGTCATATTGGTAACTTAATTTATAAATGTGGGTTATAAAATGGAGGCTCAGAAATCTCCAGATGTTTGGCTTATTGAAGTTAGCGACCGTCCAATATCAACAATGCCCAGATTTCTGATCCTGTATCTTAATATAGAAAAAAATTGAAACTGTGTTCTGATTTTATTTTCTCCATATATTTTAGTCATGTAATCTATGCATGCAAATGTCGATGCAGTTGTTTGCCTAATTAGCAGGAACAGTTCCTGCATGAAATGTTATTTGCCTGTGCAGTTATCCAAACTGTACATGCAATTGCAAGTAACTTCATTACTAATATTCCACAGCCTACACCTAAATAGTCTAGGACCCAGTCCTAGACTTGCGTGCTGAATCCATTTTTCTGATACCTGTTGTTCTGAGTTTGGGTTTTGCCTTGAGGAGAATTCCCATGAGAATGCATTAAGCAGGGAAAAATACTGTTACAGCGCAAACTGGATAGATGTTCCTGTTACAGATAGACTTTTTTTTTTCTTGGTTGATCATCAGATTTTGATTCTTGGAAAGCTGTTTTGGGTTGTTAACTTTGGATTGTGCAAAGAGCTGGGGTGGAGGAGGAGCTGTAGTAGCAGAGCTCAGGAGTTAGCAGTCTGTTCTGGGCTCTGATTAGGATCTGTTCTGAAGACAGAATTTTTCTGAGGAAACAGTGCACCATACTGAAATTCTTAAGAAAACGGATTGCCTGGCGCATTGTTGGACCAGTTCTGTTCCATGTTCCGGTGTGCACAGAGGTGTCTGCACAACGTATGAGGAGAACCAGACCGCACACCACTGACATTTCTCCACTAAGAGGCCAGCCTGCTGCTAGTGGCATCTCTTGCATCATGTTGCAGTGGTATTTTAGCTTTACAGGATATTATAATTAAAGATGCAAAACTTTTACCTCGTGCTTAATAAATTAGCTGAGAAACATTTTAATTTTCTTTGTCTCCAGGCACTAGCTAAAGGTATGAAGTTCACATACATGCTATGACTACCTAAATGGAGTTGTAATACCTCCAATGCATTGTAATGGGTATTTCAGTCTTGTGAGATCACCTAATCAGCCCTCTTTAAGCGTCCTTCATACTCCAGTACTTCCAAAACTAATATTGAAAATATTCATCATGTCAACCATGTTGACTCTTTGCATCTGCAGGCTCTTGAAACCAAGTGCTGAAATACTGAAATATACTTTTTAAATGAAAGGTCATCTGCAACACACAGAAAATTGAGTCTGTTCCCTGTTCACTTTTTAATGCCATCTGGAACTATAGCCTGAACGAATATTTTGTCTGTTGTTTTGAAATGTTTTGTTAAACAAAAAGAAACATAATTCCCATATATGCTGGAAGACTTACTGGAAAAACAATGAAATGGTGATGTTGCAAGAGCTGGGTGAAAACAGCAATATAGAGGGGAAAGGTTTTTGTAATACAGCTTAAAATACTTTGACTTTTATTGTGCTTCAATAACCATGGAGCTTCACTGACTAGCATTAGAAAGGCTGCTTTATTAAACTCTGAACTGCCATTCCCAAGTTTACGTGCTCACAGCAGATGTTATCTATCCTTCACATAAGAATATTCCTGATATTTGTAAAATAAAATGTCTTAGAATATGCATACAACACTCATGACTCCTATTAATAATAATAATATTCTATTACACTGAACAGGAAAGTAAATAATTCCTTCTCCCAGTTCTTTGTAGAAAAATTCAGAGACTTAAAGTTGAACAAAATGGGCAATATAATGGAATAGACTTGTAATACATTTTTGTCCAGAACCCTGATGTATTTAAACTCCACTGCATTGATTGGTGATGGAGTTACCTTTTATATAGATTATATAAATAAATAAATAAATAAGGACTGTTTCTTTGTGGGTACATATGTTAGTTATGTAATTATTTGAAATGCTAATGAACTAGGGACCAATATTTTACCATTCATCTTTCTAGACTATTCAAAATTGTTTGATTGGTTTATGGACATTTACATAACAAGATAAGAGTCCAAATAAACCACTATTTATGGATTTTAAGGTGTCTCTTCTCATGGGTAACAGGAATCTCATCTAGTCTGAGTGTGTTAAGTTTCAGCTTCTGCTTCCACTTGAAATCCCCAGTGTTTAGGGATACTGCAAAGCAACTTCTCTACAGAGTGGCTGTGTTGCAAAACAGGCTCCGTGAAGGGGGCTACACTTGCTGCTGATGGCTATTGAGCACTGAAACCAGAGAGAGCATAACTGCGTCAGGATCCCTGATAAAAGGAAGGTGTTATTAGTCCTAACGGAGTGCATTATTACATTCAGGTTGTCTGTATCACGGTCTTAGTTATAGCAGTAACTATATATAACCATTGCTGTACTGTGGGGTGGGTGTACTTGCTTGCTGTAGCACTGGCTCAGGCCTCGAACAGTTGATCACTGCCCTCTTTAGGAAAATCTTACATATATATCAAAAACTGCTGGGGTGACCTCTCTCATCCCGCCCTGGTTCTAGACTAATCAAACTCCGCTTCTTCTGCCTTTCCTTGGAGGTTTTATTGTCCAAGTCTCACCCAGACTCTCTCATTTGTCTATGTCTTTTTAAAGCACAATGCTCACTTCAGCAGACTTTTATCTGAGGCCGCATTAGTGCTGTTTCAAGCCAAATAATTACTTCCCATGCCTTTTATGTACATTCGTATTAACATAGCCCTGGAGACCATTTGACTTTTTAGCAATGGTGGCACACCGGACACCTCAAAAGCGTAACGTTACTTACAGTGCCCAGTCAACGGCAATAATCAACGTGATGTCGTCCGTCGGGAGCCCAACCGAGGTCAGAACGATGACCATTGTCACCAGCCCGGCCTGCGGGATGCCAGCAGCTCCTATGCTGGCAGCTGTAGCTGTGATACTTTAACAAAGAGAGAAAGGAATAAGCGTTTCCAGTGATGGATTGCTCTGCAAGAAACAAAACCATGTTTCTACAGGAATTTTCCTAAACCAGAGTCCTTCTTATACAAACCACTGCACAGAAGTGCCAGTGTTTGGTGGACAGAAGCCAGTTCAGAGAGCAAGAAGAGACGAAACTGCCTGGCCAGTGCTAAATCCTCACCCTCTACCTTTGCAGCCTTGGCTGTGGTGAGGAAGTTCTGTGCTATCTCTTAAGCTCACAAGTGAAGAGAAAGGGGGGCCAGGCTGTGGGCTTCTCTGAGTTGTGTCAGCTCCTGGTGGGTCACGGCACCACGCGGAGTCTCTGTGTGCCACCAGCCAGCCAGCACTGCTCATTGTGGCTTCGCCCTTGGCAGCAGAGCTCCCGGCAGACGTCTCTGAGTCACCACCGGCGGCTCCTGTGCCAGGCAAATCCGCCGCTGGCTGCCGCTGGGGCCTTTAATGTCAATCCATCACAAAGAGGCTGGGCCAAGGGTGAAGTTCTTGCATAGCACATGGCTTTGCATACTTGGATCTAAATATGAAGCAAGCATAAATGTGACTGTACCTCTTCAGTTTCTGGAAAGTATTTTTACTTGACCTTCACACCATTTTTTAAGTCAGGCAAGCAGAAATGAATGGGAGACCAGGGCAAGAGTGAACCTGGCAGGTTTAACATTTTCTTCATAATGCTATTTTTAGGAGAGGGATTTCATTCCTTTTTTCAGGAGCAAAAGTGACTGTGTATATTCATTTCCTCCTATCTGGCCACTTCAAAGAGCTAGGCCATCCAGCAGAAAGAAAAAAATGAAAGTTGACTATTGTAAAAGGATGACATAAAGCATATACACTGATAATCCACTGCATTCATTGATCCAGAATTTCAGAGCTTTTGGCAAACAGTTAAATCTCATCAACCTCCTATGATGGAAAATGAGGGTAACAGTATTCACCCATATGGAAACTGAGACACGGAGATATCCAGTATCTTGCTCACAGCTGTACAGAGTAGCAGTAGAGCAGCATAAGTATTTATATCTAGAGCCCTTTCTGGCAATAAGAGAAATACATTTGTGTGTGGGTGTGGTGGGGGAAGAGAAAGATTTAAAACTGATTTTTGAAAAAGTTAGCTTGTATGGCATCCTAATAGCATTTTAATAGGCAGAGTATAGATAGGACAGAAGGGACAGAAGCTCAGTAGTTGAATAAGAGTTAAGTGTAATGAATATTAAAAGATTTTCCAGTTAGTGCTCTAAACTGGCTAGCTGATTAGAACTGCTTCTGCCTCCTAGGTCAGTTCAGGCTAGAATGTCTCATGACTTAATTGGGAGCAAAAATAGGAATGTTTAACTAATGTTGTACAGGCAAGCCCATCTGCTACTGCACTGCATTTTGACCTTGATGTAGATGTTTCTTCCTATAATAGGCTCAATTGATGGGAATATGATCTTTACTTTCTTTTTCTGCTACATCTAGGCTTACATAATCACATTGATATAAACTGTCAACCTGGATTTTACAAACTACGAGCAGAGTAGGCTGATGATTTTTCTAATGTTTTTCCCCTCCAGCAAAAATATCCTGGCACTCAGGAATATTTGAATTTCACTCTCCACCTCCTGCAGTATCAAGATCTAGGACAGGCTTGGCCCATACAGTACAGTTAGAACTGGGCTTCAGATATCCATATGTTTAGGTACTGGCTCCACTGTGAATTCCTATTTTCCCTTCTTTCATAAGCCAGTCTTTTTATTTCTTTCCCTTTCTTGGATTTTTCTAATCTTAATTTCCGTATTCCTCCTCCTGTCTTTACTTCTGACTGGTTCTTGTGCACTAGCACTGAATATGGGCAGTGAAAATAAAAAGATAAAAGAGGGTTCTGCTAAGAGAAACTTAGAACTTACCTTCTTTCCCTTTACTATCACCCTCCTTCTCCTTAATTTTTCAAATCACAATTCTCTGCTTCAAGGTGTATGTAATGTCTGCCCGTGGCCTGAGCAAAAACATCCCCAAATTCAAAAATCACAAAAGACTAAATTTTAGTACAAGGTCATTCCAATAATTTTCAGAGAGAGATAGCCTGAAGCAAGAGCTCATGTGGGCACAATTTGTTTCTTCTGCTTCCAGTCTAACTAGATCTTGCCAAAAGCCCATTGGCAAACCTCAGCTGTCATCTGGGGCTAGTTTCAGGACTCTCCTCTTGTCATGAAGCTTTTCAAGTCTAACAGAAGATGGGCAAGGCCCAGCAGAGTAAATGGGGCAGTGATGAGGTCACTGGGTGGGTAGGTAAGCAGATCTCACGTGTTGACTATGAAGAATGTTTTTCTAATCATTTGTTCCCTGCTGGAAACCTGCAGGTTTCAGTCCCGGAGGCATTCTTTGGCAGCCACTGGAGATATTCTGGCAATAATTGTTCAGCTGGATCTTCTACTCTTTTGGATCCATTACAGACCTTTTAAGGACAGAGTATGCAGCTACAGCACACTCTGCCACTGAGAGCATGGTTGTTTATGAAGGTTTCTGCTTTAACAAGCAGCAGAGAAGATACCTAAAAAATATCTGAGTGCTAAGACTTCTTGATGAAAACCTGCTCTGCTAGTAGCATCTTTCTTCCTTCCTTGTTCCCCCACTCCTCCAAGGCTTGACAGAGCTTCCTAACGCCCACTATTCCCTCTACCTGATGTAGGACTTTTAGCTTTTCAACATTTTCCTCTCGTGAAGATACAAACTAGAGTTAAAGTTGAAAACAATTCTGAAATTTAAAATAATGTTTTAAACACCAACAATAATAGTAAAATGTACAAATTTTAGTAAATAATCAAGGGTGTGCCTAAAACTAAAAATTAGTTATTCTCAAACAGAAACCCACTTTTTTTGCTGGTGTCCACATGCTTCTATTTAATGGAACCAGTACAATTTCCATTCTTATAGTCCCTGATCTTTGCATTACTTAAAAATTACCATCCTATGAGAAATAGATCCTTTGATAATAACGAAGATGAGTTTTAGATGAGTATTGCTAGATACAAGAACCATAAGAACGTCACACAACAAGACAAGCAAATCTGGACGTGTGGAATTTGAGGTTTATACCTTATAGTAATAATCTGCCCAAAGTCCAGTTCATAGTTGTTTACTTGCGCAATGAAGATGGCAGCCACCGCTTCGTAGAGCGCGGTCCCGTCCATGTTGATGGTGGCTCCCACAGGCAGCACAAACCTCGCAATTCTCCTGTCCACGTGGTTGTTCTCCAACAAGCACTTGAACGTGATAGGCAGTGTGGCTGAACTGCAAAAGAAGCACACATGGAAGTTATTTTTATTTCTAGAGAAAATAAATATTATGATATATATCTGGTCATAAATTTCCTTGTTTTCAATAAGACACATGCATTTTTAAGTAGTAACATACTTAAACATATTTACATTTTATTTTATCAGCCTTTTTTTCTGTAACATTCTGCATTTTACCATTCAGTGTCACAGTCGTTAATATGCCACGAGCAGTTCAACTGCATCTATGTGAGTGAGGGGATATTTGTTATGGCTTTGTCAATTACAAGGAAGAGGCAAAATATTTGCCTTGGCATGACACTGAGTTTAAGATATTGCTAAGTATCTGAGGTTACTGAAATAGATGTAAAATAGCAATCTCTGAAATTATTCCAAAGTTACCTCTTTAAAGAGATGAGTAATTATTGGGCAAATATTGATTGGTATCACGATACTGAGGTCTTTAATTTTCTGTTCTCTTGTGAGCTACATGTCCCCAGCAGTGAAACCTAGGTGTCCTTTCACTAGTTTGGGCAGTCCAGACTGTTCAGTCACTGTGTTGTGAGCCTCCCATCAACAATGTACCTCTGATATCTTATAATGGCCATTAGTTGTTCTTAATGGAAAAAAAAACACATTTGATTGACAAATTCTTTCTCAGTCATTATGTTTGACCTACAAATTCATGAGAGATTCTGAAAGCCCTGATATCATAACCCCAAAGTTTCAGGAATGCATTAGCACAAAGTTTCCGTGACTAGGAGCTGTCATTTTGTATCTGTGCAAGCTGTTTTTTGAGGAAAGGCACAGTTGGTGTTTGGAAAGGAAAAGTAGCTTCCTGCAATAGAAATGCGAAAGGAACAAGAAGTCTACGACAGGATGCTTTCATTACAATCTCTCTGTTTACTATAACCTTATAATATCTGACTGGTGAATGATTTACTACAGACAGTCATTGCCATGAAAATCTGGGCAAAAGTAATTCACTAAATGTGTAAATAAGGAAACAAGAAAAATCTGATTACTCTGGGAACTGTGTTATGTTCACTTTTTCATTCTGGCAGTCCTAATATTTAAAGAATATTTACATTGATAAACAAACAGAGCAAAGCATAACCCCCCAAACTACACACTAGATGTTATTTCTCTCTCGGGCATGTATATAAGTTTTTACACATTCATTTGTGAATGACTGAAATTCTCTATGTCTTGTTACCATAAACTATTTGTAAAATGAAAGAGTGAGACCAGGGCTCACAGGTAACGCAGAACAGAAAATCCTGGTGCAGCTGTAACGGGAGCAGACCAACTGGAGCAGACTTCTAGATGTTCTTATAGCTGCAGGCATTGCCAGGAAGCAATTAGTAAATTTACTATTCATTGTCTCCCTTCCCTGCAGTTGCTTCAATTGTAGAGGGTTACTTGTTTTTAAAAACAGTCTTACCCTGGCCATTTGGCTTTTCTGTAACAAAATCCTGTCTAATTTCCTTGTGGAAATAAGAGGAGAAAAATTAATCTTCCAAGTCCTTTTCTTTGTCCATGCTTTGACATAGCAGAATTTTAAACCTAAATGCCTTCGTGTTCTTAGGGCAGAGAGCTGAGCTGTGAAACATGCAAATTTTAACTGACTGACATCTGATTTGGTTGAGATGTGAAAAAGATTGTGAAAACAATCCCATAATACCTATGGCACAACCAGCAAATTTTGTATCTATTTCCACTGCTATAAACTGAATGTGTGACACTGTTTTTGCAAAAATTCAAAATTCAACTTTCAGACTTGTGCATTGTCTCACAGAGGGTCAGGTGCTTCCTTCAGTCTAATTTTGTGCTGTTAGAAGTAAAATTTCTAGTGCACATCACAAGATGTTGGTTTTGTGTTTTATTAAATGTTATCATGAAAAAAAAAAGTGGACAGAATGTAAGTGCAAGGATGATGAAAAACGTTGTGCAAGATATTTAAAGGAAGCCCATTTCCAGGTTGCAAATTCTAGTGACCTCCTAGAACAGACAACTGTTCCATACAGTCTCACTCAGATTTATGACACCACATAGAGCTAGTGGAGTGTCTGTCCTAACTATTCCTGCTGAAAGGCCGTCCTGAACTCACCTCTCAGGTGAGAAACATAATTTTTGACCTAGATGTATTATTTCCAATTTACACAAGATTTGTTTTTATGTGCTGTGTGCATATGTTCTTGCACAAATATGTCCAGCTATTACAACATGCGATGTCAGAAATCGGTTTTGTTCCCCTGGATTGAACCAATCAGACTTTTTAAAGTTTTCTCTTACAAGACCATTGCTTTACATCCCTGATTACCCCTTTGGGAACCTGCTTCGATCTGAATGAACTTTTCCTGAATTCAGGTGACAAAAGTTATGTGGAGTATCCTAGGTGAGGTTGTCTTGTTCAATGATTGTTCATTTCTCCTCATAATGTGTGATCTGGGACATATCAGAAAATGTGTCTTATTTAAGGCTTTGGCTCTCAGTGAATTACAAGTGGCAAAAAAAAAAAAAAGTTTTCTACTCTCATTTTTGAGTTACATTCACATATAATTTCAATGGCTGAAGAAAAACAAATTCTCAAATAAATACATTGATTTGTCTTTGCAGTTAAATTAAGTGCAGTTTGTGTTCTTGAAAGCAGCTTTATCCAGTGGTAAACAGTGGAGCAGTAATATGAAAGCCTGACATATAACATTTATTTGGAGGAAAAAATACTCTAAAGCACTGATCTTAATCTGCTAAGTCTTTTAAAAACTTTTCTAAAGCTTTCAGCTAAGAGGAGAGGTATCTTCTCCCAGCACTAACTCTAACAATTAAAAATACATTTTTAGAGTCTTATCTCAGTTTTGTTTGGGATAAAATGCTGCAGCTGGAGAGACTGAACATAAGCTAATGCTGGATCAGGCCAAGCTCTTAGTAGTGTGAGCCACAAAGACAGCTAGTCACTGCGGAAGAACAGCTGTTCAGCCTGCTCTGTTTATCTTATCATTCAAATGCATTTTGATATTTGCTCCAAAAAATCAACAAACTGATCTCATCTCCCTTTTGCTAAATCTGCCTTTAATTTACACTGTGCAAGAGCCAAGACCTTAGTGTTTCATAAGCAGCAAAACCCTTGAAAAACTCGTGTTTTATCGTTTGTCTTCAGAGAAGATGAAAATTGCTTCTTTTTGATGGGATGTACCACTGAGAAGACACTGCTTTAATTCATTAATGGTATGGAAAGATGACCTAGAAAAATAACATTCCCTCATACCGTTGGAATGAGGAAACCTAAAAACAAGAGGAATTTTATCTGTAGGCCAAATACTGCTTTTTCAATACAGTAAGAGGTGACAAGGTCAGGTTTGATGTGGGGGGGAAAAAGCAGCAAGCCCCAAACCCATGGCTACGCCTGACCGCCCCAGGGCAGGGCAGGGGGGCACACGCCGTGCTGACGCCGCGAAGAGGAGCCGTGCACATCACAACGGGCGCCAGCTGCCAAAGCCAGCCCGTACCGGGGCTGGGGATCTGGCTTCGGGGGCTGGCTGGCCTGCTGGTGGCATGCTTGGTGCCAGTGGTAGGGGCGGAGATCACCGTGTCCTAAATGGATGCACCAAAGGAATAGGAGACTCTGCTCTATCCCTACCTCTCCAGTAATGCCTGCGTAAGCCCAAAATATTGCTGTGTGATTGGGATTTCTGAAGTATGAGGAGACCGAGAATGCACTGGAGAACCTTTCACTGATGGGAAATGGGTTGAAATAATGTGCAGATTCAGTAAAATCGTTGCCATGAGATGACTGTTAAGTTGCTTTCGGGTTCCCTTGTGTTACATTCTTGGTTTTGTACATGGTACTGTTTTTTTCCTCTTGCAGTGTGAGTTTTTGCTTAAAAAGAAAGGTTTCCACAGGTGCAGACTAGCTGGAATGAGTATCAGAACACTGATTTGTGGTTTTCTTTCTATCTTGAGATGTAGACCTGAACTGACACAGAAACATCTGCAAGAAACCCATCAGTACGCTTAAAACCAGCTCTTTGTTCTCCTCTTAGATGATCTGAAAATCCAATACCCACATTATGAGGGTTATATAATGCCTCTGTGGCAAGTATTATTTAACCAAATACAGATGTGTTGACTGTCAGGAGAAGCAGCTCTCCTGTCCAGCCCCAGTTATTTGTGCATGTTCTTTTGGCAAAGGCTCAGTTATGCGCAGTATCCATTCCTTTCAGTGTAATGAAGGTGAAAAGTTCAGCCATCTCTAGACAAGACACTGCTATTTGGGAAGAAAAACATTAAAAACCATCTTGGGCCTGTGTTGGATTTGCAAAATATACACACTGGTAAGAAGGGGCAAAAGTTAAATTTAACAGTAGTGCCCAAGCCCCACACCTGGAACTTCAGAGCCGTTCCTCAGGGCTCACCTTAGCTTTGGTAGCACGCTAGCTTCTGCCAATAAGGCTACTAAATCTCTTCTGGTAGCAAGTCCTGACTGCCGCCAGGCTGAGCTGCCAGCTGGTGCCAGAGCTGTTCCCAAACTACGCCTTCTCTGAGCCTGTAGACACGTAACTGTTCCTTGTGCAATGGAAGGGGAGAGAGCGCTACCTCAGCGTCCTTGATAGCCCCGAGGCAGGGGCTCTCTCCTGGGAGTCCACTCCGTGTGCTCAAATCAGTGCAGGTGCACAGGAAAGCCGAATTCCCTGCGCCTTCCCCGCTGTGAGGGCACCCACACATCGGCTTGCTGAGTAAGGAACTGGGGATGGAGAAAACCTTAAGGATTAGTTTACCTTGAAGAGACTCAACAGAGAGAGTCAGTTCTGCAGGTTGAGATTTTGCTTTGTAGCTCTGCCTGATGCATGCCTAGTGCTCCTTACCACGCTGGCTTTTTGGGGAGCCCAACTCTCCCCATGAGGAGCTGAGTTCCTAAATGGACCAGGGGGGTCCTACATGGTTGAAAGCTGCTTAAAAGTTAAGCTCTGCATTGATGCATTGTAATATGCAGGTCTTTTAAAAGAGCTAGCTCACATTTGCCAGAGGGTGGGGATGTTCTTTCCCTATACTTCTACAAATAATCAAGAGAAAAAAAAATGATCTAAAAATCCCCAAACCAACCACAATGCCTTTCTCCAAACAGTAATATATCTCAGGCACTTGTGTAGAACGAGGGAATCAAAACCCTACATTGCTTTGTAGATCCAGCTGTGTATTTTGGTAGCTATATATCACATCTGACTTCTTGTTTTATTACTATGACTGATGATGTTGGCATTGGAACATTTCCAGCTTTGAAATACACCATAACCACCCTGGACCTCAATATATTATAAACTGCAAAGAAAACACTCCATATATGTGAAGTGGCTTGATACTCCCTGAGCTGGAGACAGAGAATGGAGATGAGGTCCGATGAAGAAACAGTGAACTGCCTTGATATGAGTGGGAGACAGCTATTTAAAAAAGCACAAGCCCTGAAAGTTTCCAGACAATTAAGGGACCAGTAAATTGGTTATAAAATCAAAATGCGGTGTTGGTGCAAAATAAGGAAAATGAAGAAAGGGAATCCCTTTTCAAAAATGGTGGAATATGTGCTAATTTCTTAAGACTTAATTAAACCCTACTTGGTAAAGGAATCTGTTGTGGTGAAAAAGAGTTATTTTTGTTGCCTAATAAGGAAAAAAAAAAAAAGGACAAACTCTTCTATAGAAGATAAAGGTAAAATAAGGAACAAAATTTTCTCTTTTTCCCTAGAAACAGAAAAATTCAGATTAGATTTTTAAGATTTTTTTCTGGAAAAAAAATATCTATTTTTTCTTTCTAGAAAATGGAATAGCACAGAGAAAAAGCCTGAGTTGCCAGCAATAGAGTTCTTCAGAAAGAGAACTCTTAGAGGAGCAGAGCAGATAGTCAAGTGTGTCAAATGTGAACCTAAAGAGCCTTTTCCAACACTAATATCTTTGAGTATAAAATTCACATCTTACTTGAATGTGGGGTTGTGACAACATCACAAGCTACAAGCTTTTTATGTTCTAATAAAAAAGCCCGCCTTAACTGTTTAAGCCTAATTAGAGTTTAAAACAGCACCCAGCACATAATTTTTTTTGACTTTGTACTTCACGGTATGTTGCTCTTTATCGGTCAGTTTGGAGCAAACTACTAAATATGAAAACACCTTGTTAAGTGAAACACAGTGGAAAGCCAATACCTTCTAAGTGTACTGAAATAGCCGCTCCCTCCTCTCCTGTCTTTTCATTTGTATACATTCCTTCTACTCTGCTTGCTCTTGCCCTAACCACTGTAAGTATATTCATGAGAGAAACAGCCGTCTGCACATGCCCTTCCTGCTCCAAATTACCTTGTTGGGCCTCATTAGAACTATAAGGAAATAATGAGTCTAATCAGGGCAGTGGAGTAGGGATGAAAGTTTTAGGCTCTTTTTCCAAGTCTAGCACAGGTCTGGTGCAACTTCAGTTTTCTCTTTTGCATTGTCCCTTCAGTAAAATAGAGATTAGTGCTCTTTTAGCATTGACTGTAATCACCACATTGCAAGGTAATGTTTAGTAACAAAAATGTTTGGCAGATTATAGTGAAAATGAATGACATCAACTAATGTGAGTTCAGGGAACTTATACAGCTACTTCTGCATGTCTGTATTTACTTAGATAATTTGCAGAGGAGTTTGAGATGTGTGCAAAACCCGCGTAATTATTTATCAGCACTATGCAAAGCCATATGCTCTGCTATATAATAGCCCTTACTTGAGTATTAAAAAGAAGTTATTTAAATCAAATTTGTTTGACTGCTTTCCCAGAACTTTTTATCCATATGTCATGCTTGCATTTTCCTTCTGTAATCCTACCAACCGCAAATGCACTTTATTTCTAAGTGGGTTACTCCACTGTAGGATGAGAGGTGACGTGGATTCCTCCTCAAGGAGCTTGGTAAGTGACCAAGAAAACTAAGATTAGAGGCCAAAGGGATAAGAAGCTGATACAATCCTCTTGCCATAAAGGGTATATCAGTTGTCAGAGTTCAAGACATTACAGGAATTATTATAAGATGAAAGACAGAATCATTACAGCTAGATGAAGTATTCCCCAGTCATTATTGTTAGCAAGAATAAATATTTTGGGGTTAATAAAAAACTTTAATATTTTCAGTATATGTTTCTTTACAAATAGATGCTCACAATTTATCAGTGATTTTGTACTAATTACTAATTTGAAGTCTAAATTAAGTAGACGAAGGTAGGTGTTTGTCACTAGCTGTCATCATTTCAAAACTGGATAAGAATTTAGTGTTCTACAGTCTCTCTGTAAAATAACTTTAAAAATGCAAAAGCAAGAACCAAAATCAAGCTGAGATAAAAGAAAGGTATCTTTTCCTTTCTTCAGCCCTCTTCCTTTACAGCTGAGACTAGAAATAATAAATATATAAGATGTGCTAAAGAGATCTATTGACCTGGTGTTTCCCACTTGTACTGTGGCTTTTATTACTGTATAAAAATTGCTAGGTACAGCTGCTCTTATTATTTCAGAGTAACAAGCCTCCAGCCACAGATGTGACGACACTGTCTTTATATGGTATCAGCTACGTGGAAATGTGATTTTAGTTGTCAATCTTGTCTGCGCTCCATGCAAGTCAATTCCAGCCCTTTCAAGCGCTTCTTATGCACAAGTTTATCCACGTTGGTAGTCATTTTCCTAGCCAGTTCATAAGCTATTTCCCATTTCACTGTACCTCTGTTCAGCTATGGTTAAAGCTCATTGTACACCCTCCCTAAAAAGGATGTGAAAAATATTGTTCCTTGAGTAGAACAGCTGAATATTTTCCCAGTGCTGGACAATAGCTTGCAACCACAGTCTTTTCTTAATGTACCCAAAGTCAAAGACTGAGATGAGTTGAAAGTGTAAAATGTTTCCATACGACTGAACTAATACCAAAAATGTAGTCTGGACAAACTGTGTGTCCCTCAATATATATTAACTTTGTAGAAACACAGTATTTGTTTTTATGGAAAAATACCCTTATTTCCTTTCTAGCCCTCTGAGAAAAAAACATTTTTTCCCAATATTTTTTAAACACAATATTTGTTTTTATGGAAAAATACCCTTATTTCCTTTCTAGTCCTCTAAGAAAAAAAAAAATAAATTTTTGTCCAATTTTTATTAAACTGAGGGAAAACAATGTAACAAACATTACTGTTCAATGGCTCCCACTTATAACTTCCAAATGTTGAGAGTCACACCCAGCAAGTGGATAGTACCTGGAGGAGGTGGCCAGAGCAATGAGCAAGGCTTGAAGAATCCCTCTGATGAAGACAATAGGATTCTTCTTGGTGATAAAGAAGTACATCATTGGCAGAATGAACAGCCCGTGCACAACCAGGCCGCACACCACAGTAATGGCATAGAAACCCAGCTTCTTCCCAATGGCTGAAGGGTCATCCATTTCTAAGATTTTACCCGCAATTAGGAACACAATTCCAAAGGGAAAGTACCTGAGCAAAAAGAAGGACAGTCATTACTGGGAGATAGTTCACTTCCACCAAACAGTGTGAGATGGAAAACTCTTGCACCTCCACTAGCAGTGCAGTAGAAGCAGCCTGTCCAGAAGTGGCACAGCTGGGCTCAGTTGTTTTGTCAGACCGGGAGAGTTTAAGCCCCTGTCTCACACTTAAGGAGCGTGCCTGAAGCGCTAGGCTAAACACCCCTGTATGTGGGGTGCTCCTCAGCACAGCTGAAGTTATATTGCTGGTCAGGAATGAATTTAAAATGTTTTGGTTCAGAAGAAGGCTCTGACTTCGTAGCTTAAGGCAGGTCATTTACTTGGCAGCGGGGGAATGAATCCCAAGCTCCGCTCATGTGCTTGTGCTGATGTGATTGTTCAGGGATTTTAGTTGGAAGCTGTTAAGTAAATGTTTATGCAGCCTTTGGAAGACATCGGAGAATTACTGATAAGCATTAGACATGCTCTTGGAGTGCATGGGAGTTTGATTCAGGGCAGAAGACTACCTAGTTCCTGAACTGTGGTGTTCACTGCAGAGATAGCCAAGCTAGCAGTAACTACATGGGCTGCAGTACACTTAGGTCAGCGCAAGAGCCCAGTCCTCTCCTGAGGGCTCATTAGCTTGAGCAAGCTGAAACCAGGCTAGGATTTCTAGTGGAGCAGGGCTGCAAGGCATGGGAGTACCAGCCTGAGGACCTCAGCACGCTCCCTTGTGTGGGCTGGATGTATTATAATCCCCCAGTTATACAGCACACACACACAGCCATACTGCGCTTCATTATGTGAGAGTGATGTGCAGGGTGCCTCTGTTAAAATGACAGTACAAGCTAGGGACAGGACGTGTGTGTATATGTCTTCCTTCAGATGCTGGGGCCTCACAGAACTAAGGATTGTTCACTCTCATTGATTTCCCTGGAAATAAGTTTATGCCATTTCTGTGTATCCTCTTCTCTCGAAATTTGCTTACTGTTTAAAAAAATATTTTCTTACAAAAACTGTTACTTACCAAACAGCGACTGCCACTATCTTCATGACAGATTCATTTAAACACTGACAAAAGCTGACCAAAGGAACACCACTGTTTCCCATTCTTCCCAACATTATACCTGCAAACATAGGCATTTGGTTTAAATTCTCATGTGCCTTCATTCAAATCCCCAGTGCTTTCCCTCCCTGCTGTAACTCAAAGTGAACTAAATGGGAGGTGGCTGGATGAATAGAGGTCATTGTGCTGTAGGAATAGACGAGGTATTTGAAAATCTCACCTGATGCAGACATGGAGCATGGGGGAGCCAGGCCACAGCCTTGTTCTTTGGTTGCCTACAAGGCTCTGTCACCCACCTCCGTGGTTTTTTGATTTGCAATTCCCTGAAAGTTTCCCAGTGGAGGTAGACTTCTGTGCTGTAGATTTAGGCCCACTAATAGCAAGCGTGTTTTCTTAACTGTCTTTTATAGAGCCCTGAGAAGGATTTACATGCTGTTAGGGATCCATGGAAGACAAACTGAAAAACATTCTAGCAGAAGCTGTCTCTGCCTGCCTGCAGCCCGCTTTACCTCTGCGCACCACGTGCAAGTGGGCAGCATCCAAGAGACGCTCCCAGGGGCAAAGCCAGGACTGAGGTTTGTTCTGGTAATGGGAAGTTACTATGGGGGTCCCCATCCCGTGTTTAGTAGATATCTTTCTGCATAATAACAACCAACCCTCACAATCTGTCATGCTTAGCAAACCTGGGGGAGATAAGCAAATGCAAATTTATGTGAAGAAAAGCCAAATTGCTATACAGACCAATCAGGAAAGAAGAAAGCAAACAAAACCCACTTATGTACACCCAGTGACCAGAAAGGAA
Organism: Anseranas semipalmata; assembly: GCA_013399115.1. Lineage (NCBI taxonomy): Eukaryota > Metazoa > Chordata > Aves > Anseriformes > Anseranatidae > Anseranas > Anseranas semipalmata. The sequence continues at coordinate 267,038 of VXAA01007048.1, forward strand.
AAGAATACAGCTTTGGGATGTGTCATCTAACCATATATTCTCTAGACAGTGTTAGTTTCCAATAATGCATATAAATAGACGTCGTTTTCCTGTTTTATTAATCTTCTGCCATCACTCCCTAAAAAGATTCTAAATGATCAAGTTAATTGCTCAAGGAAGGACTTCAAAAACAAGCTGCACCAAATGAGAATGCCTTTGAGAGGAGTTTCATGAGGAAGCAGGGGGCTACGAGTGGGGTGCGTGCTGACACTTGCACTGGATAGACAGCATGCTTGCTTTGCGTAGGAGCCGGGGCTCTGCCCCTTGGAGCCCACATGTGTGCTTGCAAGCCCAGACTTGGTTGGAAACGCTCCCAGGGCAATCCCCGCCAGGGGCAGGGCGGGAGGCTCTCAGCTGTCTTATCCAGTGATTTCACAATAACAGTGCATTCAAGATGTGGGTTTATAAGCCTGGTAATATTAATCTAAGCTGTAATTTTTACACTGGAAAATAATACTCTCATTAAGCGTGTTGGTTATCTTTGCTACCAGGGTGTTAAATATAGTTCAGCTCTTGTTGCCTGGTCAGTGGCAGTTTTACATGAGTCTTAGCTTCTAATTCTGTATAGTGCCAAAAAGAAGAAACACCTTCTCTTTTATTTTACAGGAATAACTGAAATTTGCTCTTTAAAACACCATCCTGTCTGATCATGTGGCTCTTGCTGGGGTCGGGCAGGAGAGCAGGCAGGACTGGAGCCTCCTGTCTGCAGCCCTGGTGTACCAAGCTCCATTTTGGTGCCAACATTTTCCTTGCAGTGAATAAATAATGTCTGCTCCTCCAAGAAAAAAGATCAGATGTCCCAACTGTTATCCACTTGTCTTAATATCTAACAGCAATTCCTGCACACTGTGTGAGAAGAGGCAATATAGCTAGTCGCAGCTGAGCCTAGCATCAAGGCTTTTCACGTGTCCTCTCTGCCTCACACTCGGCCTGTCAGAGGTGGCCCATTTTAATGCATGCCTGGCAAAGAAGTCCAGTCATTCATGCACAGGATTTACTCCTGCACTGAGGTTACTAAGAAATTCACCTCGTGCTTCAGGAAAAGAAAAAGACAGTTGGCTGAAGTCTGGTATTCTGAAGTCCCTTTATCCTAGTCTGATGCTGTTCAAGGGCCTTAAAGAAATTATAATAAGAACTCATACCCACCCTAATGCCATTTTTCTATGCCAAAGTGGTGTAAAAAGACCTTTGTGCAAATAAAACAGCCAAAGTGAGCAGAACTGTTACCAAGCACCAAGGCCTGTGTACATTTTTTTGCTGTAAATAAAAACTTCAGAAGGATGCCCTTCTTTCCTAGAGATTCAAGCCACATGTTTTCTGTTTCACTGCTTCCTTTTTGGAGGGAGAGAGGTGCAGAAAGCTGAACACAGTGATAAATGCTTGGCTGCATCCTTTGTTCAAAACGACAATCTGAAAATGTCACCAGTATCTGACAAGTTCGGAGCGCTTTGTGTCTCAGGTTTATTTGCAGCTAGTACAGTCACAGCTGGCCCCGCAGCCAGGGCTATCGTGTACGTGGCAGTACGGGCAGTACATTTTCTGCATGTCAGCCAGGAGGAAACCAGCTCTCAGCTTCCATCTCTTGATCCCTGGGCCGGCAAGAGTTAGGGGCATGGTAACAGTAATACATTCAGTTCCGGGAAGACAATGAGTGTTTTTTAGTGCTAAGAAGTATAAAGTCGCCCTTGATCCTAATAAGCACATGTAATTAATTCATTCATATCCAAAACTTTTTGGCTGGAATATTGGTTGCTGTGACATTGTACTTTGGGAATCAGCTATAAAATATTACAAACTGAGTGAGAGCCAATTTCCAGCAGGGTTGCATATGGAATACCACATTCTGGAGAAACTGAAAAAGAGAGAGAAATCTGCTAATTCCAAACTTGATTTTTGACCCCTTCTACTGGTATGAACCATAATACGATAAATACAGTCAACGATGTTTTATGGAACTACCTCTGCTGACCAAGTTAACTTCTAAGAAGAAATTTAGATAAAGAAATTTTTATCATCATTCTCTTGTAATAATCATCAGTACTTTACCTTTGTCATCATTAACAAAGGCACATTTAAGGGAGTGGTTAAATCCCCTCTTCCAAATCCACAAGCATGTGTCCATAACACACATGGTACCAACAAGTTCCTCCAGCAAGTGAAACTGAATAAATTAGCTAGACAGAAGCTCTTAGAGCCCACTGAGATAAACTGCTAGATGGTATATAACTGTAAGCATTGCAAGATGAAAAAAATAAAATCAAGAAGTTTCAACCAAAGAGAGGATCCATGGGTTTAAAACTGATAAAACAATATTCCTCTGTAACTCATCCATCTTATCTCTGAGGCTTATTATCTGAGTTGTGCTCTTACATAGATAAGTGACGGTTATATTCTACACTAATAATGTGATAAAATGCAATTAAGAATGGGTAAGAACGACAGGGCAGATTCCAGGGCAAAAATCATTTACTACTTGGTGGGGGGAACTTTAGTGAAGGACCTGTTCTGGGAGCAGGTTATTCTTATTCAAGAAACTGAACAAGCCAACCCCTATCTTTTTCTCTTAAATGGATAGTTGGATTATTGCAAACCAAACATGTCTGAAACCTACCCATTGTTGCAGAGAATATCACAATTCCTAGCACATTCATGCCATCACTAGTGCCTGGTTCTGATTTGTAAATCACTTCAGGTGGGGGAGTGATATCCAAGGCAAAATTCTGGACATTGGATCCATTCTCATCCTGGACTCCATATATTATAATGCGACGAGTTGTGCTTTCAGATGATGCTTTGTTAGATTTAATGATGGGAATACTCTTGGTGCGATACTGAAAGAAAACAAAGTTTTTTTATTATTATAATATCCCAGCAGGAATTAATAGTTCAATGAGAACTCTGAAGTGCTTTGTTAAATAAGGCTGTATGTTAGAGGGACAAGCATGAAAAGAATGACAGCTCCTGTCCCTATGCTGCTAAAATCTGTAAAAAAAAATTGAATTTTTTGAAAAGCAAAAATCAGAGTTTCCTATAATTATAGCTTTGTGCAGCAAACACACAATCTCCTGATAGAGCTGGTTTTGACACTCCCTTGTATTTCCTTTCCTATTAGACGTAATCAGGAATAATTCCCCAGGTGTTCAAGTGCCCTTCTCTTTGCCTCACAGAGTTAAAGTTCCTGTGAAATATTCCTCCAACTGAAATAAGTACAGCCATGCCTCTTGCTCACTCACAACTTTTAGATGAGATTTTCCAGCCAAATTCCAATCTGAGCAATTAAATTCTTACTAAATACATTATTTTGTTGCTTTAGTCAGATATTGTATTCTGTTCTTCCTTTGTGTGGTCTTACTTTGCACTCTAAGAGATTCCACCTACTCTGTGACTGCAGTCCTGTGGCAAGAGAAATCCTGCCCTAGGCGTACTGGCAAAATGTTCTGCTTTCCTACAGCACCTTTCTCAAGGTCCTCAAAGATCTGCCCTCAGGTGGAGATGGAGCCGACTTAGGTGTGCATGTCTATTGTCTGGTCACACTGTGCGTTTTATGCCTGTTTGTTTTGTCTTCAGATACCATGGCTAATCTTGTATATGACAGAGAAAATTTAGCATCTTTGGAAGTTACAAAAAGATTTGGCATCCCTAGCCTTTATTCTATTTTTATTGCTGATGGTTACAGAATAACAGAGAGGTGAAGAGTCATTTATAGTTACTTTAGTCTCAGCAGATGGGTCTATAACAGAGCTAGGAACAGAGTGAAAATGGAATCCACTTCTAGATCCCCCACCAGAACCAGCAGGTCTTTTTCCACTTGCTCCCCAAAAGAGGAACCGACTTCCAATTTACACTTGTATTATTAATCAGTCCCTCCTTCCTTTCCTTGTTGGTTCTCTACTGGTGTTTATTATCTTTACTGTCTATTGATCTCATCCTCTCTGGTTTTCTATACCAACTACTACAGAATTTGATGCTTGCAGTAAGTTCATCCTCTGGTTGTACCAGGGAGTGGGACCACATCCCTCCTCCACCTCCTCTTGCTCACATTCAGGAGTTACAAACTGCTTTCTTCATCTCCTCCCCCAAAGCCTGTGATACTCTAAGAAGGAAGGGAGAGGAGGGATCATGTAGCTGAGAAATGGGAAGCTGGAATTAAATCAGTTACAGGGGCCAAGGAGAGCATTTTAAATGACTTCTGTGAAACTAGTCAATATCAAAATTGCAAAGGTAAGTCTAATTTATAGTAGGCTAATACTGCTCTCCTACGTAAAGGCACAGTTTATGAATCCTTGTATGAATACTGGAATTTCATTTTCAGAAATGCCAAAACACACATTTATGTGTTGAGCAGAATGAAGCTCACTCAGTGCCCATGCTTTGGGGTGGCAGCATGTGAGCTGGCTGCAGTCTGGAAGCAATAGAGCTGTATCAGCATGGCGAGGTGTCCTAACTCATCCTCCCTCTGAGAGACAGGCATCGTATGGATGATATGGCATGGCAGTGGCATGCAGCACCTGCTGTACATTTAGCTATTCGGGCTTGAATCTCAAAAGAGTTTGAGGTTTGTAAAATTGCTAGTTACATGGTATCTCAAAATGCAGCTTGGAATGCTATGCTGTCACAAAAATGTAAAATCCTAAAGGATTCTCTTGATAAACAAATGGCAAAAGAACATATCCATTGCCTGATCCACTCCACAGCTTCGCTCCAGGTGGGAGGCAGGTTCTCTTCACCTTACTGGACTATTAAAATAATTTTGACCTACCAGTTGTAGGCAGTCTAAAAGGTTGCTAATGGAAATGTACTCATCAATTCCTAAATGCTCAAGGTACTAATAGTATCTGACATAATATGCAGTGTCTATATCTGGATTCTGTTCTACAAAGATACATCATTTACATCTTTCTATGATGTTGGCTCATCTCTTCCATGGTAACAGAACTATAACCACTTACCTGCTTGAATGTGGCCTCAACAAGGTTGGCTGGAAACATGTTCCTAGAAATGAACAAATAAAATAATTTCTATGGGACTGAAGACAATTTCTGTTTACTGGGTCTCCACAGTAAATAATTACTTATTTACCCTCCTAACGAGCAAGGGCTGAATGGGTGCAGAAGGCTGCCACTCTCCCCCTCAGGCCATACAGTTGTAACTAACTCAGCAAGGCACAGCAGAGAGACAGTTCCTCAGAATTAAAGTTTGGGGGCTCACTTCTAAATACCTGGAGTGAAACCCAGGAGCTCTAGTTTCACTTTCTGGCTCTGCCACTGTCTCCGTGTTGTAATTGGGACAACATAATTGCTATCATTCCCTTCCCTGTCTGCTAACTGGGGAGAAGAATATTTCTTTATTCTGTATTTTGTCTTGCTTATTTAGATAATGAGCTGTTCTAGACAGAGTCAGAGTTCAGGGATGTATTCCTGGGATCTCTGGGTGCCGTAATCTACTTTGGGACTTCTAAGCACTGCTTTGAGATGACTCATGAACTGTAGCATGTCCTGATACACTTTCACCACTAAAATTATAAGCAATGTAGACTTTGCAGAGGTTTGGTCAAGAATGGTTTGCTTTTCAAACAGAGGATCTGATACATGATTAAAAGAGTTGAGACCACAGCTGCACAGTCTCTGCTAAGTTTTAACATGATTCTGAGGCTTCAGAAGAAGAGACTGACATGAGGCAAACAGTTTAATCTTTGCTCACAGCTGAGCTACAGTGGAAAACAATGAACATACACTGTGAGACTTGCAGTGAGATTTATGGATAGATTTTTAATTCCAAAAGGGACTCTTGTTATTATCTGTTCTGACTTTCTGTGTATCTCAGACCATAACATTTCACCCAATAATATCTGGAGCTAATTTATAACTTCTGTTTGAGCTAGATTATTACCTTGTAGAAAGACATTTAATCCTAATCTGAAATGGAGAGCACACCTTCTACAGGCTTCAAATAGGAATCATAGTGTATTTGGGCAAAAAAGCTAAAAAGCCATATATTTCCATGTAGCATTTGGGAATCAAGATTTGTATGATCACTCTAATAGGACCGAACAGAACTGATTTATTTTCAGCACAAAGCCTCTGAACCTAGACGCAGAAGACAGTGGCACCCTATCACCCAATTCTGTGCTTTCATATACATAAACTTATGCAAAGAGAATAATTCCTGAATTATCCTGAATTCTCTAACCAAAGGACTTTTTATTGAAAGGCCAACTCAAGCCTCAAGACCGGACATCATTTAAGCATATGTGAAAAGCCTGTTCTCATTCCAAGGAGAATTGCTATACGTACACACAGTTAAACGCATGCCGAACTGAGACATTTTGCAGATCTGCTTTCCTCTTGCACCAGCAGCATACATGTGCTGTTAGTAGAGACGTGGCAAGAGCATTCTGTGCAGCGCTGGCTTAGAAAAAACAATTTTATTGCTATTTTAAGTCATAATAATGTGACATTATGGTCGCACCTCAAATTATGAGGTAGAAGAGGTAGAATCTGCTTCAGTAACATCAGACAGAGCAATTGCTACAAACAGATCCTTTTCAGGTTCAAGCAGAGGGAGAAGAATTTGAATTACAGGGTAGCAGTACTGTCTGATGATTGAAAGAGAAGACTGAAAATGAGTTGTTCTGTTGGACTGCTGTGTGAGAGCAGACAAGCCGCATAAAGGTGTCATTTGTCATTTTGGTAAGGCTGTTGCTTTAGGGCAACCTTTAGTGTTATACAGACAGGTTACTGTCAGGCAAGCTATGAGGTTGATGCACAGCACTTCAGTTACTCTTCTTTAACTCTCCTGGCCCTTTCTCACCTCAGTGAAGGCGAAACAGTTCGGATGACCTGTCCTTTGCAGCCTGATGTGCTGCCTGGCATCACCGTGGGACCGCAGCGTATCCTAGCTGTGTTGTACACTAGCAATGTCTCCTTCCATTTTACCAGTCCTGCTTAAGAGCCTCAGGCATGATGATGGCTGTGCTCTAAGGGACATGAGATCAGAAGGTAGCAGCTTTACCCATGTAAGCAACTTGTCAAATGGCTTAGTTAGCTAAATTAATGCAGTCCCTTTGTACATACTTTCATTTAATTGCAATGATTTAGCTTAAGACACTCACTGTGCAGCGATGCGGTTAGCAATGAACAACGCTCACTACACTATTGTAAGCAGGGCTGTACGTCTGACTGCTGTGCTGCCATCAACAGAGCTTTTGCCTCTGTAACAACAGCGTGAAGCACTGAGTTGTCTCTGCAAATCTTCCATAAAAGCTGATCATTCCCTGGTTCAAGTGTCAAATCTGTAGCCAAAGCAAGACAGACAACAGCCAGCTGCACATCGCTTTCCTATCAGACGCAGACACAACCTTCTGCCTGAGCCCCAGGGGCTTGGCCGAGGCCAGGGACTAACTGAAGAACAGCTGGATGGAGCTGAACCTGGGAGAGATGGAGAGGATGTTTATAGGAGAGGGAAGCATGGAAGAGAAAAGTTTGTTACTGTCTTATTATGCCTTATAAGGCAATTCTGCTTCGACATTTTTAAAGGCTTCATTAATATAAAATTGCATTTGTTTTGTGATTTGAGATGATCAGATGAAAGGTGCTGTAGGAGTGCAAAGAGTTAGTGTGATGATTGTGTTATAACCTGCTGTGCGAATGTGAATTATTCTGAAAGCGTAGAATCACTCTGAGCAGTCCTGCTTAGGTTTGACTATGAATGTCACATACGAGACAAAGCTTTACACAGAAGTATGAATTTAATTGCTGATGATTTCTACTGTCTGCCCCAGTTTTATAGCCTTAATTAGAAGAATTAAGAACAAATTGGGACTGCTTGAGAAACGGAATATCATATGGTTAGTAGCTAGATTAAATATCAGACAAATTTGTGGAGGATTAAAGCATTTTGTTTCTTTATCATTCTTTATCCTGCAGGAATTACAACTACCCACTTAATACTGGATGCTGGAATTCTCCCAATATTTTTTAATATATTATGTACTGTGATCCAGTCTTTGAGACTAGCCTACCAAAGTTACACAATTTATCTAGTGAAGGCTGACCTGAATGTGTTTGCCAGAACTTCGGCTTATTTTTTGTTTTAAGCTGGTTTACTTGGATTGAAAAAATCCAGTATTAGCCAAAATTTAGTTTTGTTAATTAAAAACATTCAAGAGAGCAATTCATGGAAGAGAACTCTAATGGACCAAAAACAAATAATGAGAACAAAGTATCAAACTGCCACAAAGAGATGGGAGATGACTGGGAGTGTTTGTTGGTTCAGTCAGGCCTCTTCAGAAACACTTGACAAATTCTTGCTTCAGGGACACATTTTGCTGCATGTTGATATTTGCCTGCCTATCTTCCAGGCATCCGACCTGCAATTTGATTGGCCCTTACAGATCTCTACCAGCTTCACTGCAATTCTGCACAAGGATGAAGATCTACCCACATGGATCTGGTATCAGGATCTTAAAGTGAGGCTGTCCCTCTACTCAGAACAGGTACTGGTTTATCACTGGCATATATAGAATTGAAGACACTGTTAGTAGTTAAGAAGTAATAATTCAAGCTGAGTTACTCATTGCTGTCACCACCTATAAATGCTGTTGTGTTTATTCTATTAAGACAACTAAGCAGATAAAATATTTCTAAATTTCCAGCATTGCTTTCAGATTGCTTACAAGATACAGGACACAAAATAGTACTGTAGGAAACAAAGTGATCTGGGATTCACTTCTCTAGTGCAAGTGATTGCCTCTAACCTCAGTGGCACAATTCAGCATTCCTGGCAAAAATAATTTCATATAATAATAGGGAATTAAATATAGTGCATAACAGTGAGTGAGGCTGGTGTGGAACACAGATAAATTTAGGTCTAAGAAAATGATACAACTGTAAAACAGAAACAAACATATGGTTTCTGGTTACTTAAAAAAATTAAGAGCTAAATACTGTCTGCCCTGACGAAGAACACAGGATGCATTTCCCAGAGCATCTTCTGCTTCAGGAATTCTGCCAGACAGAGCAGGAGTGTTCAACACAGGTTAAAAGAGTGAACATATATGAAACTTCAGTAACAACTCAGTGAACTTTCTACAGACCGTGAGCTATTGAACCATAGATGACATGCCTGGCCTACATTTGCTGCGATAGCAGCATATACAGACAAGTGACCTACTAAACACCTCCTTTGACTACATCCTGCAATGATGCACAGGCTGGTTCATTCTGCTGGCAAATTTTGGGGTCCTTCCCTCATTCTTGTATGGGATAAGAGAATTCAGACATAAGGAGATATCAACAGTTAGAACTGTGTATGTATGACGTGGAATGTCATGGAATTTGAAGAAAATCCTGAAGACTTGTAGCAAGTATAGACAGCAGCTGGTCTAAGGAGATGCTCTGAGGGTGCAGCTTCTAATACATGTAAGATTATTTAGTACCTTGCCACTGCCAAAAATGGGAGGTCTTTTTCCCTTCTCCATTGTCTCCCAGCAATTAAGCTGGCAATTAACACTACTCATTCATTTTTGCTCCCTTAGTTTTCTGCTGCTTTAGGAAGCTGAATTGTTTTAGGAAGTCATTTTTCAGCTCAGGCCGTGCTTTGGCACTGCCCCTAGGATGTGGGCACCCTCTGGCTCTCTTCAGAAGGCTGCTGACTCTGAGAAGTATGATAGTGAGACAAATATCAACTCTGTTATACTGTTTTATTGCTCATGTTTTTAGCTGAATTGTCCACAGAACACAAGTGTACAGCTATTGGGATAGTCAGTTTGATGGCTCCTGGATAACTTCTATTACAAATAATAGGCCAAATTCTGGTTGTAATTATACTACTGAATATCTGAAATACTCACTTGGAGTCCTGACTACACCATCTGTTGATTCAAAGCATTCAGTTTTTGCAGATCTTTTTAATAAGAAATTAGGCCAGCAGCCACAGGTACAGCAGATGTTGTTTCCTTGATTCAGAACACCCATTCCCTCTGGGGCACTCTGCTCTGCAGCAGCAATCTGGTTTTGCTCTCAGACTTTGATGTTAGCAGTACCTAATCCCTGCCACACAAGACAGTCTTTGGCTGCAGTCTCCCAGGCTGTGGAATTAAAGCCACCTGTTTTGTTGTTGTTGTTGTTTGTTTGTTTGTTTGTTTGTTTGTTGCAACATGTGTCCTCGTAATACTTTACTGGCCTATATTTGCACTGGACATAAAACAGTTTTGGACACTGCTCTCTGTCCTGTATTTCTCACATTTGAACTAATATAGCTGAGCTTGAAAGAACATTTTTAACATTTTAAGGCTGGGTATTTGACAGTATTCAGTACAGCAAGGGTACAGGGACAGTAAAAATGGAGTCTGAGTAGTTTGACATGACAACTATAAACTTTCCAGGTTTTACAGCTCTGCAGAAGAATGAACAGCACTGTGGTTCCTGTTTATTACAATCCGATGTCAGGTGCCCCTTTCTTTTCAGTGACATTCCCTTATTCTCAAAAATTCATTTGCATTTACTCTCCTGTGCATGACTTCATCATCTACTGTGTAGACTCCCGACTACTGTTACTATACCACATAAGCCACAAATCCTGTCCTCAGTCATATAGGAATACATCTGAAAGATTCCTGCTGGTGTCAGTGGGCTCCATCAGGGTTTGCACTCCTGAAATCAAGGGCAAAATTTAATTCAGCAAGACTGAACAAATGACCTATCTTAGGGTCAATGGGAGGATGCATATTGCATATCAGTAATCATCTCCAATGCCTCATCTCATTTAGAACAGAACAGAACAGAACAGAACAGAACAGAACAGAACAGAATAGAATAGAATAGAATAGAATAGAATAGAATAGAATAGAATAGAATAGTTCAGCTGGAAAGAACCTACAAAGATCATTGAGTCCAACTGCCTGACCTCTTCAGGGCTAACCAAAACTTAAAGCATGTTATTTAGGGCATTATCCAAATGCCTTTTGAACACTGACAGGCATGGGGGATCAACTACCTTGCTAGGGAGTCTGTTCTTAATATCAACCACACTACTTCCTGCTAAAAGGACCAAAGCACACTTTTGCAAATTAGAAACATTAAAATCCTCATTATTGTGTTAAAAGATACTAATAGAATGCAGAAATCACTAATGAGGACTAAGCCATTGTGTCTTGCTTGTCTTTCTGCAGATCAAGACAGGACTAATATTATGGAATCATTTTGCCAAATACTTAGACTTTTTTATCTGTCCTGAGGGTGACACTGTTGCATGGCATTTCGGTTTCAGTAAGGGATCTGGAGGGTGAACCTCCTTACTCTGCTTCTTCTGAAAGACAAGGTCCTGACACAGCTCTGACAGTGCTACGACTTTCCAAGAAACTCATTCTTTGGGGTGGAAGTGCAGGTACATCACATCTTTAGGAATCTTGAAAAGGCTGAATCATATCAAAAGTAGCATGACAGGCCCAACACATATGCACTGTTGTTCCAGGAAAACAAAGTTATTTAATAACAAGTGTTCATTCATATCGGAAGATGTCCAGGCCAATTTTCAGGAGGATGAACAATTTATTCCCCTTTAGGGCTGAAGCTTTCCTAATGCAGTTTTAACTCCTGGCCCCCATGTGTCTCCCCCTCTGTGACCAGAGGGCAGAAAGTCCACTTTGTGGTCCATCTCCCAAGCATCATTTTCATCATGGAATTATCTTTTTTCTGTGTTGGTTTCCTTTTATGCCAAATAGGAACCACAAATTTAGGGGCTTCAGAGCCCTTTGTAAATACTTGAGGTTCGGGCCTCTGAGCAGCTTGAACTGCTTAAAAATTAACCAGAAGAGAACATCTGGTCACATACAGTGTTAAACAATGCTGGCACCAGGCTTGTTTTGTGAGATAAAAGAAAACTGCCAGACTGAAATGAGTAAAAAAGGCTAGTTTGCCATAGCAGTCAGATAAATATTTCTATTATAGGTACACAGTGGCTTTTGGTAAAAGATACAAGAGTGTATGCTAATGTTATTATAAAAAGTTATTTCATAGTTTAAACTCTGGGTCTTTTAATGCACTCTTAAATATCTTATTGGCTGTGTATACAATACAATCTTCAGCTGTAAACTTCTTTAAGCATGATTTCTTGTTCTGCACAGCCTGGACATTTGCCTAACTACAGCAGATATTGGGTTTCTCCTGCCCTGTTTTGAAGAAATGCAATTTACATAAAAAAAAATAAAATAGCCCTTAGCTTGAAAAGAGAGAAAGGAAATTATTTTAAACAGTGTTTAGGATTCCCACGAAAATATAAATCCTCTACAATGTTTATATCCCATTCTAACTATTAATGGTTTATATGTGCATTAAAAACAAACAAACAAACAAACAAAAAAACCCACCACCACCCAAAACCACTCTTTTGATTAAAGCTGGCCAGCCAGATTGAGTTTCCAGGCACCTGCTTCAAAGTCTATTAAATTGGATGCAATCCTGAATATTCAGTGGTAAAAACTGCTCTGATTTATCCTTCCAGTAAACTTCAGAAGTGTACAAACTCTTGTGTCATGCTGGGGTAAGGCATGATTTGATCCTGTCTGTAATCACTGAGTTGTTTTATTTGGAGCTTTTGAGCTGAATTAGCTCACAACGTCATTCTGTCTGGTTAGACTTGAGAAAGTCTAAAAATGTATGTGAAACCTACATTTTCTGGTGCCAATTTGCACACATGATCGGCTGTATATAAAACAGGAGGGTGAGCCTTCAGTTTGGCTGGGATTTGTTTCCTAATATGAATGTTTATGGTGTTTGATTGTTTGCTTTTATCTCATCAGCCAAATTTTGTTTCCGCTGATGACAAATTCAAACAGCATGAATTAAGTTGCAACAAAATTTACCCATATAAAACAAAGGTATTTGAGAACGGCAACAGAGTGTGGTGGAAATAGTAACTGCTAATGTAAACAGTGTGGTCCTGTGTAATATATCTTGTTTTACAAATGTTCATCCCCAAGTTATGTGCATTTTCTATTCTGCTTGCCAGGTGAATATATGTTCCCAAATTAAACAAACCAAATATTTTAAATTGGACATTATTTCTGTAAGTGTGGTTCTTTTTTGCCCTTTGAGTAAAACACTTATGGTCTGGATTATTTTTAAAAAACGGTTATCATAGAATCAGAGAACGGTTTGGGTTGGAAGGGACCTTAAAGCCCATTTAATTCCACCCCCCCCGCCATGGGCAGGGACACCTTCCACTAGACCAGGTTGCTCAAAGCCCCGTCCAACCTGGCCTTCAACACTTCCAGGGATGGCGCATCCACAGCTTCTCTGGGCAACCTGTTCCAGTGCCTTACCACCCTCTGAGTAAAGAATTTCTTCCTAATATCTAATCTAAATCTATCCTTTTTTTAGTTTAAAACCACTACTCCTTGTCCTGTCACTACACTCCCTGATAAAGAGTCCCTCTCCAGCTTTCTTGTAGGCCCCCTTCAGGTACTGAAGGCATAAGGTCTCCCTGGAGCCTTCTCTTCTCCAGGCTGAACAACCCCAACTCTCTCAGCCTGGCTTCAAAAGAGAGGTGCTCCAGCCCTCTGATCATCCTCGTGGCCTCCTCTGGAGTCGTTCTAATACATCCATGTCCTTCTTGTGCTGTGGGCCCCAGAGCTGAACGCACCACTCCAGGTGGGGCCTCACGAGAGCAGAGCAAAGGGGGAGAATCACATCCCTCGACCTGCTGGCCATGCTTCTTTTGATGCAGCCCAGGATATGGTTGGTTTTCTGGGCTGCAAGCACACATTGCTGGCTCATGTTGAGCTTCTCATCAACCAACACCCCCAAGTCCTTCTCCTCAGAGCTGCTCTCAATCCATTCTCCTCCCAGCCTGCATTTGTGCTTGGGATTGCCCTGGCCCAGATGCAGGACCTCGCACTTGGCCTTGGCGAACTTGATGAGGTTCGCACAGGCCCACCTCTCAGAAAGGTTGTCTTGCCTTTCATCATTTCTTAACTCAAAAAAAGGCTACTAAAAATTCACTCTTTTATTTTTGGGAGAAGTACGGAGTTAACTTCAGCAATTCACATAGAAAAAGAAGGTAAAGATCTGTGTTGATTCATTGCTATTATTTCCATTGAGGTGCCCCAAAGGCCACATTCCTAGAACAAGACCCCTACTACGTCTCATACAAGCTGCAAATATTTCCTCTGGCACCACGGGTTTTTCTGAATGATCCTCAGTGAAGTACTTTTTTCCATATGTCTCGGTTCTCCAGATGTAAGAAAGGAAAATGGTTCTTCCCTACCTCACAGAGGTATTGCACATCATGAGAATAAATCCATTAAAATTCATAAGGCACCAGGTACTTTGACGCATTAAAGAGAACAAGAAGATGATCCTTAGCCTGAGGATTTATAGTCTTAAATATGGAAGAAAACAAATTTCACGAGCCTTGCAGTGCCCATACCAGAAACCTTGATTATAATTAAGGCAGATTTGTACATCTGTCTCAATCTAGTGATAAAGCGGCAGCTAAAGAGAAAAGCATCTTTAGAACAGCATCTTCTGCAAAGTTTCTGACTCACAATTGCCTTCTGAATTACTTGTACTCATCTCAGATCCTTGCACAATGCCAAAGAAGAGGGGCGAGTTACGGAAGGGGAGATTCCTGCACAGGTATGGAAGTGAACTAGCTGGTTAAATGGATGTCATCCAGAAACAGCAGAAGATGTGTTTGATTTAAAGCTGGATCAGATTAAAGCAAAAATTCAGACACCTAAGGCCAAAACAGCACTAAAGATTTTCAGTATGAAGACTAGTTGAATGTTGAAAACACGCGTATTATGCTGCATTCAGTGGCCTTTCTGTCCAGATTGAATCCCGGAGAAAATCAGTAGGAGCAGATTCACATCCACAGATCTTGCCCCCCATCTCTGGGGTTCCCTTTAGAAAGGAAGCCTTTCAAACACTTCTGTTTAGAGTGGCAAAAAATGGCTGACTTGTGGACATTTTTTGAGGCAGGAAATTCAGTATGATAATCAGATAATATATGTCCTGGTTGATGTGAGGTTTAGAGCCATTTCAGAATCATGTGGTACTGTGTCCTAATTGTGTTGTATACACTGGAGTTTTTGTCACTGTTTTTTTGCATAACAGACAAATATATGGGGGAAGCACCACCTGCAAAATAATACTGTGTATATGGTATATTATGTTATTCATCCATATACCATTAGTACTCCAGAAATATGAATGTTGATTAATGTTGTAGATGTTTAGAATGATGATGAGGCTCTGCAGTAGTTCTTTATTTTATTTATGATTAAAACCACTTCCAAAAGCAGAATCCTCACCCAGAAATTCCAGAAATTCAATTTCTTAGCAACATCCTTCCTCCCTGCTAAAAATTCCAAACCTGACAATGTCATATATGACATCACAAGAAATAATAATACATTTCATCATTCCAAAATGGCTTCAAATCTGAAATAAGTGAGGGTGAATATGTGTATCACCATGCTAAGATTCATGCTTTCAAAATAAACCCTACAATTATGTCACGTATATCATCTCTCCCCTTGTACATTGAAGATTCTTTATTTGAAGAATAACAGATGTTTCCTGTGAGAACTTCTGTGCACATATGCAATTGATAAATTGAGAGGAAATTAATGAATTGAGAAGATAAGCCAATCTGGGCCTAAAAAGATGGTCTCCAGCTGTGAATGGAAGTGATTTATCATTGAGCTGAAGGATCAGCTTTTCTAGCTCAAACCAGCAGATACATCATTACATTTAATCCAGACTTCCACATAGATATTTAGGAGTTTTGCAATTGACTTCAGCAGAGCCAGGATTTCACCCATAGTATTTATCTAGGCTGAAAGCCCACTCCCCACGGTTGTGTTATTATTTATTTATTTAGTGAATGTGGTTATTTCTGTAGTGGAGGAATAAAAAACATCAGTCTGTGCACTCAGGGTAGAAAGAGAGTGCAGCTGCAGCTGGTTCTTAGCACAGCAACAGGAAAGTGAGCTTTAGTCTCTCTGTTCAAGCGTCAGTAATGAGAGTGGCTCATTGGCCTGCCATTGTTGACACCTGCCCAAACCAGTGGTTTCACAGACTAAACTAACATGCATGGGTGGAAACATGAATACCTGAAATAGGCATGGAAACTGTTATAACTTGCTTAGGTAGGTGCTTATAGGAAGTGAAATTATAGATGATATTTGCAAATGCTTAGATCAGAACATAGTTTTTTCTCGTCTGCAACGAGACTCAGCAGAATAAAGCATTCCCAAACAGAATAAAGCATTCACCACTAAAACTGTGGTGTACAGGGAGCTGCACTAGCCAGATAGAGAGGAAGAGGTGAAATCATAATTAAGATCTTGGGTTCTAGTCATACAGACATTCAGTTGTTTTATGCAAATATAATATTATAGTGGCTTACTCTGGCTTTCAAAAAGCCATGAGGCTGGTACAAGGGGATGGGAACATATTGCTAGAAAGACCATTTGTAGAGCTAGCTGTAAGGTCAGTTTGGGTGTACCATTGCACCATATGTCTCACTAGGCCTTTAGGTGTTCAAGAATTAGGCCTTAGGAAACAGCTCAACACCCAAGAAAAGGCTTCTCAACACTGACGCTATGAAGATAATCATCAAGATTACACATTTTTATTAAATTCCCTTTTACTTCTATCAGTCTCAGATTCAAAGCTCCAGTTCCTTCCTCCTGATATAAGAATTACAGTCCTTTATGCAGCAAAAACAGAATATTGTGACTTAATGAGTCACAAACACACACACGAATCTCACTACACATAGATCAGAGCACATTCAGCAGGGAGATAGGAATACCGCGAAGTGGGCATCTTCCCACTGCAGATGAACATGGTGGTTTTGTGGAAGGTTACAGAAGAGAATGCTCTCAGCTACTGCTCCATGACTAATATAATTTGGCCCATTCTCAGTAAGATATTGATACAACAGAAAAACATACGGCTTTCAGATGGGCTGGCTAAGTGCAACTTGGAGGAGAAAGAAAAGATTTTTCTAGGCTTTTCATCCTAGTTCCTTCTGATTTGAGGTCCCAGTAACTCTAATGAAAGTACTTTGTGTGCTGACACTCAGTCAGGGTCAGGAACTTGGGTTTTTGAAAGAAAGATCGTCCAACATTTTGAATTTTAATAAGTAAAATTCCAAAGAGAATTCTTCGTGGTTCAGATACACACTGGATCTAAAAGCTCTTGCCCAATACAGTATGAGATCACCAGCTTGAGGAATCACCCAAAAGCAAAACTTGGTATTTTTGCACGAGCAAAATAAATCTGAGGTACGTGATGGGTTCAGTCAGGAAACTCATCCCACTAGCACCTGAAATGCGGATATGAAGAGGGATATTCAGGCAAGGCCATCAAAATACCTATTCAGGGCTCAAATGCTGAGAAGATCCTAAAAGAAGAACCCTCCCTTCTGCCAAACAAAGTAAAACAAACAAAAAGAAAAAGCTACAAACCAGAACAAATAATATGATAAAAATAAGGAAGAAAAAAGGTCACAACAGTAGTCTTTCTAATTGAGTCCTTCATCTGAGAGCTGCTATGAGCAAACATAACAGCGTTTATAACATAACAAACGTAACAGCGTTTTCAAGAATTATTTCCTGAAAAATCTGGGTTTCAGCCCTTATATGTAAGTTTTTTTCCTATTACAACTGTCTGTCCTTATTTAAATTAACATTACATTTTAATACTGTCTTCATATTAATAACAGATTTGATGATGAGCTACACTTGATTCTGTGGGAGTATAAAAAAACAGTGTTAGAATTTCGGTTACATTTTGTGTCCATTCGTTTAAATTTTACTAGAAAATGACAGTATAAGAATCTGATAACTTGAAAATCATCTTCTGAAATTTACTTTTTCTTAATTTAAACAACGTGTTCATCATTAGGTTCAGAACTTATCCTCAGGCCACAGTTCCTCATGTATTTATGTACAAAATGTTACCTCCAGAAACCACAAAGAATGAATGTACTTACCGGATTAAGTCTAGCAGTGCATCTGCAGAGCTCATGATGGGCTTTCCGCCCTCTTCAGTGCTCTCCTTCTGTGCCGCTCCACCAGGATGGATAATGGAGACCATAATTATTCCCACAATCACAGCCACAAATGTTGTCCACAGGTAGTAAGTGACGGTTATGATACCTAATCGACTGGAAGTCTTGGCATCCAGGGCTGCTAGCCCAGACATTAAGCTGTGGAAAGAAAACACAAAATATATGGTATCTTTTGCATAACATTAATGCAACAGAAAACCTGATTTCATAATTATTCCAGTTCATCTGCTTCTTGCATGATCGCCTGCATATCAGTGTTTTTAGAAGCTCGCAGTAAAGCAAAAGCTGTAGCACTTATGTCTAAAAGGATGTTTCCTAATTGCCATGTGAGATCCTGGTTACTTGAAGGAACTTGCAAGCTTGGGCTGCACACATGGGGACCGAATCCTGTTGATTGCTCCCTGAAGCTCAAGGGACAGTTTTAAATGACCTGCTCTGCTCTGTGCTGGTGTGGCTTCACCTCGAGTACTGTGTGCAATTTTGGGCGCCACAAGATAAAAAGGACATAAAACTATTAGAGAGCATCCAAAGGAGGGCAACAAAGATGGTGAAGGGTCTAGAGGGGAAGACATATGAGGAGCAGCTGAGGTCACTTGGTTTGCTCAGCCCAGAGAAGAGGAGGCTGAGGGGAGGCCTCATNGTCAGGATATCCTATGATTCTAACCTACATGTTTGACTTTCCAGTTCACAGGAGCAATGGCAATAGTCATGCAAACTTAGGTATGAAACCCTACACATAATTTTACAGAATTGTAAAATAATTCAGGTTGGAAGGGTCCTCTGAAGGAAATCTGGTCAGCCCCCTCACCCCTTCCTGCGTGAACCAGGACCATGATTTCAAAGTGAAAAATACTAAGTGGCAAGTTTGACGTACAGTTCATTTTTAATCTAAAAAAAAAAAAAACTTTTAAATTTTTCCAAGCCCATGCAAAGCACAATATATTTTTGGTTTACTAGGGAGCACGCTGGGGAGCAGACTGTGACTCAGTGTGCCTCCAGTCAAAGCACAGACAGGCTCTGTACCTCCTGTACTGGGTACAGAGAAGACTCTTTCAGGGGCAGGTGTGAATGTGCAGTGGGAGCAAAGAAAATGCTATGGTGACTTCACTGTCATCTTTCCCCTTTGGATCCCTTCCACTGCCAGAGGATGGTCAGTGGCCTCACAAAGCTTGCCTCTGCCAAGCTATACAACTCTCTACCAAGTGCTTAACTCCCACTGGCCCTCTTTTACAGGCAAATTAGGGTACTGCTTGACCCCTGAATTTGGTCCAGGCTGCTCTGACATAGACCCTGATGCTGTTTCCAAGTGGCCTGAGGTTGAGATTTGAGTTTCCAATCACAGCAGTGCTGTCTGGGGCTTTAAACTGATATTTCGCTTTGAATGATTCTGTGTAATCTCTTCTAAGCATGCATCTCAGGAAAACTGCAGGTGAAATAAAATATCACATTTGTTATTTGGTGTGACCTGACTGTCCAGCTTTATCATCAAAACAGAACCGACTATCAGGCCCTTCTTCATAAATAGTCATGTACTAAGCTGCACCTCCTTGAATGAGATCTTCTTGACCTCACTCCGGTCAGTAAGGTTGTCTAGAGCCAATGCTAAAGTGCAGCTTAACATTTATAGTAGATTTAATGAAATCGAATGGGTGGGATTTAGTGCTCAGGTTCCTGCTATCCACTAGATTAATTAAGAAAATGCACTGCTTTTCTGCATTGCCAATCTCTCATCTAGGATGGTTTTTGTTAACACTACAGGAGCAAGGGGAAACATTCATTGCATTGTAATGCGGATCATTTAGAAAATGAGCATCTCGATATCTCTCACTCTTGTAACCATTGTTCTTCCCTCTCTTTTAGCATTTTGAGAAAAATTCCACCTTTCTGTGTGCTTTGTAAAGCACTGTTTACAAACACAGCACTATATATTAAAAAAACAGTGGCAGCAATGATACTTAGTTCCTTGGCATCTCCCTGGGATGTGTCCATATGGAAGACTCAATATTCTAAACCAATGAGTTAAATGTTACATGTATCTCAAAATAATGCATTACTTTTCTGCAAAACTATCTCTATGTTGTTACTTAGATTTCTAGGACTGAATTCTTCTCACAGCCTGAGGTTTCACATCCACTGAGCCAGTTCAACAGCTTGCTGATGCCCAAAGAAGGAGATACCTATATTGTACTAGACTTTAGCATCGTTTCGGTCCCCACACCACCACCCCAGGAAAAAAAAAAAAAAGAAAAAAAAGGAAAAAGGAAAATCAGATTGATTTCTAACTAGCTGGAGGTTTTTCATAGTAATCATTTTCAGTGTTCATCATAGGTATATTATGCAGGGAAACAGACACTAATGGTATGAAGGCCTGATCCTTGACCAAGCAGATCCATAACTTGTAGGTAGGACACCATGCAGGCTGGTTACTTGGAGAGGGCACTAACGAGGAGGCAGACGGTATAGTTTTCTTCCTGGTACTGCCTTGAAGCCATTATCACTGTGGGTAAGGCGTGCTGTATCTGTTGTCCCTGATGCCACTGTGTTGTGGTTGTTCTACAGAATAAACTTGTCTTGATTGTTCACCTGAGAAGTATGTCCAGGAGAACTGAGGGGCAAAAATCTTAGTTAGGCATGTCCAGTGGGTCATGTGCCTTTGGGGGTGCCACCTCAGCCTAGGTTGTTGTGTGGTTAGGATCTGGGGGGATGTTGTGCAGCTAGAATCTAACCATACATTGTCTCTTAGGTGGCAAATCCTAAGGGGGCTAATAATGAGATTGCTCTGTCTTGGGGATATTCATTAACAAGATCATCATCTGTAATGAGATTATCCTGTCACCAGATAAAGTCATGCTCAGTTCATGCTGTGATGAGAAAGTCCTCAAAAGTAATTAACTATGGAGGAGCAAAAGGCGAAACTGTGGTGTGATGAAACGTGAATAAAGGTCTGGGTTCAGATAAAGCCCTGTGTTCTTCATGGCCTGCAAAGCTCAGTTTGAAGAAGGGACGAGTGGAAGAAGTTTTCCAAAGGCTGTGGAGTAACACTGAACATTTTAAACAATTGCTCAGAGTGATTTTCAGGAAGAAATGCCTGTAATTAGTATGAGACTGTAATCACTCATTAACTACTTTTCATTTGGCTTCATATATTTGATGTCAGAAGGAACAGGACAGAAGACATCAAGATTAATAGATATACTGAGCATCGCAGTCACTGTATGAAGTAAGTAATACACAGTTACATCACAGGATTTCCTCACTGTTGATCACTAGAGCTCCAGCATTCACATAATGTAGCTGAAGAATGATGAGAAAAAGTACTCTTTTCATCTCCTAGGAATAGGCAATTCAGCAGGAATAGCTTCCAAATAATTTAAGATCACCGTATTGTGTTCAGGTTTTCCCTTTAAAACTAATTTTCATCAGACATGCTTGGCTACATAAACCCCTTCCCAACAGCTTCCAAGCTTCTTCTAAGACTGAACAAAGATGTTCCCATGCCATTGAGTACTAGACTCTCATGAAACACAATGGAATGAAAAACAGGATACCTTTAATTCTTGTCAAGCCTCAGAATATGATTAGGCTTGGAATAACAGGACAGATATTTGATTCATAGGTTAAAATCATCTGACTTACTATGTAGCTAAGTATCTTCCAAAATATGTTTTGTGAGTAGCTTCCATAATATATTTTAATGATTGCCAAATAGACAAAACAGATTTAAGATAATGAAAGTCAATCTGCAGCTTTTCTGAATAATTACAGTACTTCTCACTCATTTAAACAGTCTGGCAAAAAAAATTCCACAAAAGTTCTTGAAATTTCACATTTAGGGACCATTTCTTACTTTGTATAGAAAAAATATGTTGTCAAGCATAAGGCTTCCAAAATATGTATTAATGAGTTTTGGATGAGATATTAAATCTTGTAGAGTAGGATTTAAATGAAATCTCTGATTATTATGATTTAAGAGGTTTCTTGCACCTTGCTTTGAAACATCTGGTGCTGGATATAGTAACAGACATCATAATAAACTAAGTAGCCCCATGACCTCTTTATCTCCTGCATAGGTTGTTCCAATTACACGTGAAAATGATCTTTCTGTAGCTTTTCTTTCTGCTTTCTAGAATAGTCTTCCTCATTGTTTTATTCTATCATCTTTTTTGTCCAACAGCTTTTGGATGAAATTGTGTATTTTCAGAGACTAAACACAATCTGGAAGAATAGCCTCCAAAACTGTTGTATCTGCTATATATTTATGTAAAAATCTGTCCTGTGGTCCTTATATTTCTGTGGCTTTCAAGCCTCTTCAAAGTTGTGTTTTGATAACCTTAAGATCTCTACACAATGTAAAACCGATGTTCCACGATATTTGTAGGAGTAGAACCTTATTTAAGGTTTATATTTTTATTCATAACAATTAAAAGATGTCTGGATTTCTTTATTGAGACTTGGGTAATTCTAAATCTATTCTGCTTTGTTTTCTGGGAAATAAGTTGTTTTCATGAAGCCAAATCTGTCTTATCTCTTCTCTGAACTAGTCACATTTTTATTGGAGAAGGAGAGTCAGGAAGCTAGTAAATAAAATAGTAGCATTTTGGTCAAAAGCTGGACATGGACAACAATTCAAAAGGGTTTATTTATTTGAAGCATTTTTGTGGGACAGATATTTAAGGATTAATTACTTCACTAAGACTTCAATTGTTTCATTGTTTACTGTTACTAAATAAATAAATAAAAAAAACAGCTAAATTATTTTATCTAGGATGGCTTGATTAAAATTCGTTTACATTTTTTGGACAGTCTCTATGTGATTTATGAAAGGCTACAATAAATTATTTTTTTTTATTGGGTCCTTGTTGAGGGAGGAAGGTGAAGAGGGAAATCAGGATCACTGGAAGATCTAATGAAACCTAGATTAAGTTCTCAAGGGGAAAATGGAAAGAAGAGGAAGACCAGGAATTATTTTTATATGTGACTAAATAAAAATGCAAAGTCAGTTACTACATTGTTTTAAACATCACAATAATACAAAGAAATGAAACTATTAAATACTATGTTTCATGTCTGCTTTGAGAGAAACCTGCATAAAACTGCCAAAATTTATTATAGCAATTTTTAAGTAATGAGGAAGGGAATTCTTTCAATATCTTGGGATTCTAATTAGTCCCGTGCAAACAAGTAACTAAACCCTTATGAGCACCTCTAGGCTTGTTCTGGCTGTTATTGATAAGCATCAGAGTACTTATGAAGTATTTTATTTACAAATAAATGTAGAACTGCCTAGCTTCCCTGCTATTCTCTACTTTTTTTTTTCTGTTGCTTTCTGATAAAAAGCAAATGTTTGGCCTGCCTCAAGATCAAAACCTATATCCCCAGAAATGGAAAATACAAGAAGCTGCTGCTAAGACTCCATTCTGCTTGTTTATTTTGTCTTCCTCACTACCAGAAGCCATCTGGATGTTGCTTTGAAATAGATGGATTATGGATAAAGTTATCAGAAAGGATTAGTGTGATTAGAAAGACATTAATCCTGTCAAGAAGTAATGGTCAAGTATTAACCACCATCAGTTGGTCCTAGAATCATGTTTGTTTTCATTCATCCCATACCCTCCCTCGCATTCTCATTTTGTAATTGCATGCTGTAGAAAAGACCTTCCTAAGCAAGTTCTCCCAGTGAGGCTTGGAAGCTCCTCTAACAGCTACATTAGAGATGATTATTTTACAGTTGAGCATCATGAAAGTGAAGTGCTGGCTTCTCTAATGCTGCTTGATCACGCAGGCAGGCTGTCTCTTAGCTTTTTGTCAAGGTCAGTGCCTTCAAGTTTCAACATGGCAATAATCTCCATTTCCATAACTCGAGCAATTTAATCATCTTAAAATGCTCCACAAATATAACAATCTATCATTTTGGAAGGCAGTATCTCCATGTTACAGACAACGAAACAGAGAAATTAAGGCACTTATTTAAATACAAACAATTTGCAGGGAAAATGATAAGCCTTAAGCGATCTCTGTACTGCGATGGACCATCAGCCTTTTCCTCATCAGTGCCCAGGCTGCTTCACTTCCATGGAGGCACCATTTATTGAGGAACAGTTTGCAACAATGAAAATAAGACACTTTACAGTAATGAGAGAAAGCGATAAGAATCTTTCTCTGGTTCTTTCTATAGTTTGATGCTTTATTGTGCTCTTAGTCTCCAGTGGAATTAAAATGATTTTAGCAGCAGGGATCAGAATGACTTTTTCTTTCCAGGATATTCTTTTGCTTTCTTCTAACATGACAGAATACCTACAGAGCTAGACACTGCTATGACTGTGACAGAGAAGTCTGCTGCTGTCATCACATGCCACAGAGACAGTGGTACTAGTGGGAGGACCGTAGCCCGTCTTTGTCTCTGCTTCACCCTGCATGGTTTCTCCTTACTTACAGTGCTATGTTATATTTTTTTCATCTCCAGATGTCATAACCCACTGCACAGGAAAAAATGCCTCCTGCCCAGGCATGCACAAACACAGCTAGTTAGCACATCTGTTGGTCTCTACCTACATACGTATCACAGACAATCAAGTGGCAGCAGTTTCTGTATGGTTAGACTACCAACCATAAACAGCACTTGAAATGTGAATTAACATTTCAGAGAGGCTCAGGGTATAGCTATTTTGCTAAAGACAGTGGAATCTCAAAAGTGTCAAGCATGATGGAAAATCTAGCCCTTCATCTTCAAACAACAGCAAATAAAAATGTTAGAAGATCTAGCTGTCTGCAATACACTATTTGCACTGATCGTGTTTAATTTTCAGCAGCTAGGCTGCTGAAAAAGAACTGAAACAAGTAAATCTACATTTCTAGTACATCATAACATGAAGCTTTTTGAGATTTTTTTTTTTAAATAATGCTTCATGAAATAGTAAGAGTTTTATTTTTTACCCAAAATGTTGAGATTTCCTTTTCCTTATTCTGTGACACTTGTAACCATTAATGATAAACTAACATATATAACGAATCCAGGAACTTACATCTTGCATTGTATTTTCTTAGTGTGCTACAGGCAATCTGTTTTTATGGACTAATGTAAACAAGGCAGGACTTTGCTCAGCCCACAGTGGAGATCAATGTCCAATGGCTACTCTGTCACTGCTTCCTCTCCAATAGTCCAATATGCAAGGCTACTGCGGCACATCTATGAATGCTGGCAGGAATGAACAGCAACCTTTGATCACTGACTGATAAGGGAGACCTGAGACATTGTACTATCGCATGTGCAGAATTCAGGCTGGCCTGTTGGCTTTAGCTGTTCTGATAAAGTATTTCCTAAATTTAGAGGTCAGGATGCAAATGAAAACAATTTATCCATTAAATATGGATGTGCAGCTTCACATCTGTGCAAAGCACAGAAAGAGCCAAGAATCTTAATAATACTTGATTTTCTGTGCTGTCAGTTCTTTCAAGTGTTTTTAGATTAAGAAAAGACCAAAAGGATTTGGAACACAAATTTGGATTATAAACAAATGTCAGATTTATTCAACTGTTTACAATTCACACATGTTTCTATCTTAAGGAAACAGAAGAAATTCAGCCAGCCCCTCAAGCCTCACCTGCCATTGCCCTTTCTTTTGCAGGACACTATTTCAGAGTGCTTAGAAGACTACAGAAAGATTCTGTCAGGTCACAAACTACTCCGACCCCCTTTGTAATCACATCAGTGCTTTCCACACTCATTCACTCTGTGACCATAGATGTCTGTTGCACATCATTAGATCCCTACTGACGCTGCCTAAATAATTTGTTATCGAGTTAGTCCAATTTTGTCATTATGACATGCATAACTCTGCAGCATGTCATTTTTCACTGGAAACAGTATGTACCTCTAGGTTAAGAAAAAGTAAGTAAGAAAAAACACAAGAAGACTATTAGATCTGACCACTAGATTCTGTATTTCTAAACACAGCTAACAACATCGATAATGTCACAGTTTATAAAACAGTGAAACCTCTGAAGATGTCTGAGGCACAGAGAAGAGATTCATAAGAAGGTTTCCTAAGAAGGTAGAATGGAATTTTCCTCTACAAGCTCAGGCAATCTTAAAACATCATTTGGAGAACTATTGCGGTAATCTGAGATCAGTTTTGCAGTATAATAGAGATATGGATAATTTAAAGTAGTTAATGGTTCTGACCAGTTCTTTTTACCCTTGGGTAATACTCCCCTTTCGCTTTCATTCAAGTACAGTTCTGCTTTTCACTCTGAAAGTATATATATTTATCCCCTTGAGTCATCTCCTTAACAGTCCCATCTCTAGACCATCTTCTCAATAAAACAGCAGATACCATATCCTAGGAAAAGGCCAACAGCTTGTTCTCACTGGGGTGAAATGAATTTCTGTTATTATTTCCATTACAGTGATACACATAACAGAAGTTCAGAAATGGGACGATATACGCACTTTATGTTCAGGTATTCCACATATTTTCCCATACTAACTCAACAGAATGTTTACCCTCTTCTATTGGGAAGACCTGTTCCCGGTGCCGATATTTTTCTATTGGCAAGGTAACACAGGTAAAATAGAGGAAAAATTCCAGAATCTAATAATATGAAGAAAAAGCCCTGCGTTTCCAATACCAATTTAATTATACAGGAAAATACGTCTGTTTTGGTGACATTATAAAACATTGTTCTGAGCAAGCTTCTCAGTGAACCATAGGCAGCATTTTGCAGCCACTCCTCAACACCTCACTAGATAATACAGAACTTAAATTCGATTGCACTTGATTAAGCCTCAATTTGGCAACTGCATAAGCATAGGAACAGACTGATATTTAGCAAAGAATGACTAGAGGGAATAGTTTAACTCATAGGTAGCAGAAAAGACCCAAACCAAAATTGATAAGAAGCTTATATTATCTATCCTTTCCCATTCAATCTTCAGTTAAATTATGTGAGTTTTTTCAAAACAACATAAAAAGTATCTCTCAGTACCAGGAATGGATTAGAAGAAATAGCATTGCACATACTGTCATTCATGCAAAACCAGTAACATTGAGTGAATGAATTTTGGCTGGTATCTTGGTATAAATTTCATGATAAATAAGAAAGAAGACAAGTTTCATGGCCTTCTAGAGATTTGTATCTCCCTTCTGAATAGACATCATATTGACCATATCAGCCACTGATTTACATTCATGGTAGAAATTTTAGATTGCAAAGTTCAGTAGCAGTCTCTGAGTGTTTGGGTCAAATTTTTCATCCCTAGCAAACCGTTAAGCTTAAGTAGTAAATCAGACAAATAATCTCCAGTCTCTGGTGTGTTATCAGTCTCATCTACAGCTAACGGCAAGCAAAACAGTGCGTGAAACAATTTACCCAAGCTGATGGTCTGTCTCACAGCGTATTTTAACTAAACCCTGAACTCTCAAAGAATATACCGTTGCTCTGAAGTTATTTAGGGTATGTCTGCACAGACAACTGCAGACAAACATAGACTCTTCTGTCTTCACTTTGAGCTGCCAAGACTGGTCCGGAAGCCATATATTCACATCAGCCCTTTGCACACGAGCTTGGGCGCAAAGCCATACTAATGCGGCTATATGGCTTCCGGCACGGAGCTGGCACAGGTCTGCCCGGTTTGGCTCGTAGGCTAAGTGAGTTCACATCTGCTTGCACCCAGTGTATCTCCACATCCTCTTACAAAGTTTATACAGTTGCCAGCTCTTCAAATATAACTAACAAGTCCTGATAGGCAAAATTTGGTATGGCACAGTAGAGCTCTACAAGAACAGAATTCCATTAAAACAGAAAGAGCAGTATTTTTCATTAGTGGGATGTTAAAATGCCAATGCTTTCCCCAAATCAGAGAACTGATAATAATAATAATAATAATAATAATAATAATAATAATAATATCGGTAAAAGGGTACTATGATGGAGTAGTTTCCTGACTAAATACTAGGCTTTAACAGCATGAGTAAGAATGACCCACTCAAGAATTTGAGCAGAAGGATAAAGGATTACCAGAACTGATGGCATTATGGACAGGAATCCCCTTAAAGACAGACAGTTCTATATTTAGCATACCGTATTTAATTCAGCCACCAAACCCCCAAAAGTATCAAATACTTATTACTATCCTCAAATGAACCTTCAAATAAATGTAAATTTTTATTAGCATATGGTTTCTTGTATCAGGCACAACGTACTTAGAGGAATGAGCTTCAAATTTTTAAAAAATCCAGGTCAAGTTAGTTATTCAGATGTGACTATAAAGGGAACAATCTTTCTTTAAGAGATCCTGCCAATGGAAAAGGGTCAAATCTCTGCTATGCATTATTTCTTAAATATCCAGAAAATGCTTTTTGTTAAATAAATGAAAAATGTAATAATTATTCTGAGCTTAAACAAATAAACTGCTTTTTCTAAAATGAATATTCACTGGGGTTACAAGCATGTTAGACAGCCAAACAGTTAAATTCTGCCCTGACAACTCCTTCCCACAAGTAGTCTCACTGCTTACTGCTAATAACTGTCTTGGAAAACTGGGCCCTATATTGCCACATGAAAACTTAATCATATAAACAAGGGTGCTGAAATAAAGGATGCAATTTTCTATTACGTATACAGGTAGACGTACAAAACAAAGAGAACTGAATAGGTTCAGCTGGCATAAACCTCTGTAACTCTGGCACTAACCTGCTTTTCTGAAGAAGCAAGGCTTATGCAGTCAAACTTTGCATGCACGAGAGCCCTTACTAATAACATTTTGATTCATTTTTCTCTCAAATGATGCAGAGGGGATGGAAGGCTCATAACAAGAGAATTAACTTCCTGTAAGGTCTGTGAAACTATATGTCTGGATACAGGAAATAAATAATTTGAGCTCTTCTAGTATTATCTTGAAATAAGAACCACAGGCTGCAAGCCCTGCTTATTCTCCAACCTGCCTTACAGATCTGCAGCACACGCATTCTGCAATTAATCTGAAGATGCAGGAGGCCTGGTGAATCTGGTGCTTTCAGGCTGCACTGAACTCCACAGCACCCTGTGAGCCAGACTGCCCCTGCAGAATCACTGGCATGTGTGTTTTGAACAGAAAAGAAGACTTGAATTTCATTTCTGGGGTAAATGCCACAGTGTAAGCTCTCTCCCTACTATAAGAAAGCATTATAAAAGTCTCAGCAGTGGTAAATTTTTCAGTATGTGTATCTTCTTCTAAACCTCAGCCACAGCAACATACAAAGTTGTAATAGATGAGGTTTCAGTAATAGCCTCCCCAGAAAACTTAGGTCAAGGCAGTTAAGCTTATCAAAATTCCAGCCCACTGGATTTTGATCAGTATAAAACTGACAACGTGAGACGAAGATCCAGGGACACAAGGACAGAGATGCTCAGAAGGGAGCTGACAGCACCTGAGTTACTGTACAGTGGTGGTCAGTGTACCTGGCCTGCGCTTGAACCAGCCCTCATGCCTGGCACTGTTGGCACAGAATATTTTGGTCAGATAGTTTATATTTAGCAAATTTGAGAAGATATTGATGGAAAAACTGGGCTTTTGCTTCTCTTTCAGTTTTTTGCTTGGTGCAGAGCACAAAGACATTGACATTAGATTTGATTATTTCAAGCACTCAGAACTTGAGAAACTAATATGATGCACAGGTATCTCAGACAATCACTTTGTCCTGAAAGCACTACCTGCAGATGAAGGATACATGTGGTGAAAAATAAGAAAAGGAGCTTATCATTAACTATACTGAAAGAGTAGAGATTTTGTTATCTTCTGGGTAGGCAACACTATTAGAAAAAGCCTCGGATGGCCTCCTGTATATGCAGGTCCTTACTGCACTGGAGCAACTGCAAACACTCCGGTAACAACTCGTGGTTCCTGACCCTTCTAGACAGAGCCATCTCCTGGCTAAAGGGTGTAATACGGCTCCAATCCTCCACACACCAGGAAATTTATTAGCTGGAGAGAAGTATGGTTTAACAAATTTGAGCACCTTGGACCAGCTGATCAGCAGATGCATAGGTGAAGACCTGGAGCCACGTTTTTTTTAACATATTGGAGGACTCAGGGCATGATGCACAGAGATTCACCTCTGTCACTATATGTGTTTGAAAACCTGAGATATTTGCTGAAAACTTTCGCATATGAGACAGAAAATGTATTATTTGCATTGCAGTAGTCATCAAATCAGAATCAAGGCCTCCATCCCAAAGAGAATCAGGGAACTTCAGATCTGCAGTTGATCTTTCAGCCTTGTTGAGTCTAAGACAGTGTCTAAGTGTGCAACTATGAATCCAGGTTTGGCTCATACCCCTTCAGTGCTGGTGATCGGTAGGTTCAAGATGTTCTAGTCCATTATCAGTCTTCTGAACAATACACTTGTCATCTTTTACTCCTGCCAGAACCCTTCAGGATGAACTCTGGACTTGGAGACAGAATATTTTCCACAGAGTGGCTCTTTTAACCTTCCTTTCTCACCTTCCTTTTTTTACAGGTAATTTTTTTACTTATGAGCTAAAGGGAAAGAATTGTATTAATTTCACCTAGGAGAATAAGATTAGAGGACTTTTTACAATGCTGTATCCCTGGCTTTTGAAAACAATAATACAGAGTGACTTAAAAGATAATTTAAATGGCATTTTTCCCACATGGAAGGCTGAGAATATTCCAAATCCACAAATAAATTTAGTTTAAATGTGTATGTAGATGGGTAAAAATACAGAGCCCTGGTTTACTTATTTTAGGAAATACATGTGCAGGAGATACTGTGCTTGTATAAAGAAGGACTGAACAAGAATGTAATTCTTCCAGTATTTTTTGTTAGCAAAAAAAAAAAAAAAAAAGAAATTTCAATATGCAATAACAAATAAAGGCTAGTTTGTTATACAGGGAGATAAGACTTATACTGTCTCTCAAGGATAGCTAATCCCTTTGAAGATCTATTCTTTAAGTTTCTTCTCTTCCTTCCCCAGAGAATGGAGTTCATCAATTCTAACAGTACGGCTCAGAGATTCCCTGCTGACACATCTGTAGATAACCTATAGCTATCCCAGGCTGTGTCAGAGCAGCTTTTTCCCACTGTGCTGCTTCTCCTCCTGGCATCTCAAAAAACCACAAGGGAATCTAAAGAACTATATACATTGTAGGGAAGGCATGTGACTCTACTCCAACCCTTTTCTGTCCTTAGTATGTCACTTCCTCATGTGACATTTATGTCTTCCTTGGAAAACTCTCCTTCTACTTTTCCAAAAAATCTTTTATCTTGTCTTGATGTTCTCTACCTGTGTGGGACAAAACAAGGTAGGAGTCTATGGTCATATTGGCAGTGCCAGACATGCAAGCACCATGAATCAGTTTCATTCTGTAAAAAAACATGGGAAGTTAGATGTAAAGGTGGAATTTAAAACTAAAATTAGCACTGGATTGTGTTTATTTTCAGTAACTCTCAGTGATCGGAAGTCTAGAAACTTATTTTTCTCTTAAAATGAAAGACGAGTTTTTGGTATATCTATTAGGTTCCAGAAGCTGAGGCTTCAAGTAAAGGCACCAAATATTATAATAATTTTTCTCAGATCAGTTAAGGTAAAATTAGCTTTGCTACTCTCCATCTCTCCTTATCTCTTCTCTCAGCACTGGGCACATGAGAGGGATTTTGTCCATCCAACTGGTATTTGGTTGTTATTGTAGTCAGTTGGAAGACAGAAAAATTTACAGAAGAGGAACTGTTGTCCTAAATTAGGCCAATCCACTGCAAAGGCAGCTACCATGCACAATCCCTGAGCATCAGGATCTAGATCATTAATTCTGCCACTGATAAAGTGGCACCATTAAAGGTTCTGCTTTTGATGTACTAGGAAATCACTTACTTCCAGATGAAACCAGGCGTACATTAGTAATTCACTGGACACAATTTTTTTTTCAATATTTACCATACTGCAGCAAGTCTCCCAAAGTACTGCAGAAGATTATAATTAACCGTGCTTTTATTAACTGGCAGCCAAAAGGACCAACTGTATCCTGAGGTACATCAAGCACAACATCGCTAGTTGGTCAAGGGAAGTGATTGTCCTGCACTGCTCTGTGCTGGTGCGGCCTCACCTCGTGTACTGTGTGCAGTTTTGGGTGCCACAGTATAAAAAGGACATAAAACTATTAGAGAGCATCCAAAGCAGGGCAACAAAGATGGTGAAGGGTCTAGAGGGGAAGACATATGAGGAGCAGCTGAGGTCACTTGGTTTATTCAGCCCAGAGAAGAGGAGACTGAGGGGAGGCCTCATGGTGGCCTGCAGCTTCCTCACGAGGGGAGTGGGGGGGCAGGTGCTGATCTCTGCTCTCTGGTGACAGTGACAGGACCCAAGGGAACGTCATGGGGCTGTGACAGGGGAGGTTCAGGCTGGGTGTTAGGAAAAGGTTCTTCACCGAGATGGTGGTTGGGCACTGGAACAGGCTCCCTAGGGCAGTAGTCACGGCATTGAGCCTGCTGGAGTTCAAGAAGTATTTGGACAATGCTCTCAGACACATGGTTTGATTTTTGGGTGGTCCTGTGTGTGGGGCCAGGAGTTGGACTCCATGATCCTTGTGGGTCTGTTCCGCCTCAGGATATTCTGTGATTCTATGATTCTGCGATTTTTCATCTTATTTGCATGGTGTATTATTTCAATTGTTTAGATTTAAGGTAGGCTTTTTGATATGGTGGGCTATTTGTTCCATACATTTAACTCTAGTTCAATTGAAGGAAAATGTCCTACCGTTAGGAGGAAAGAAGAAAATATCAATTAAAAAAAAATAGTCTTTAAGCAAATAATACCTGTATGAGGCATTGCAGAAATGTTCCTATTGATTAAAAAAGATGTTCATAGCTCCCCTTTAAATATGAATGTACAGCAGTCAGTAATGCTCCTGGCACTTCAACATTTATTCAATTAAAACCAAAGTAGTGGTGATCATATGTCTTATTTAGGAAACTTTAAAAGTTATTGGAACAATCGTTGTCCTCACTTACCTTGAGACAACCAGGGGGAGAATCAACATTTTCAGCATCCTCATCAGTAACTCACCGGGAAACTGGAAATAACTAATTTCCTAGAAATACATGGAGAGATGCTTATTGTTTTGAGATAAAGACTATCTGCCTTCCTGAGTCCTGCTATAGCTGTGAGTCAAGTGGTACAATCAGGTAACACTGGTAAAATCTGCAGCTCTAGTAGGTAAGGTGGCAAAGATTGTAGGCTTTAAAAGATCATTTTTAAATTCATTAAATTATATATTGTGTTGTAATTCAACAAAACACACAGGATTTTTCATTCCTTTGCAAAAGAAGACAAAAATGAAATAGGCCGCCTCTTGGGGACTACTGTTAATAGGTTGCCTTGAATAATCTCTTCATTCTGCATTTTGTGTTTTGCTAGATGTGTATGAAGCTACTGCTTGGACACAAAAAGTCTTCAGACTGCACTTAGGGGTAGCAGAACGTAGAATTGTTTTAGCTGTTGTGTTTACTAAGTGCCATATTTTTTAATTGAGATTTATACTGCACGCTCAAACAATGCATTCAGCAATGCACGTTGCCCTGTGTACTCTGACAGACCAATAAAGCAGTAAGAAATGAGTACCTGCAAAGAGCTTAGCTGAAGTACACAGGAGGAGAAATCACCAAGTGACTCTAATAACTTGGTCTGTTAATGATGGGAGATCTCAAATTTATTAATATAAAATACTATTGGTGTAATATCAACACCTGTACCTCCGTACATCTGATGGTGAAAATTATTGCCAATGTTTTCTTTAGACGTATGCTTTCCAAAGTAATATAAAATCCAACAAACATATCATACCGTTTTTAACATTCATTCAGCTTATTATTATATCCATACTCACAACATTACAGTGTGGGTATGCTAGATTTAGTAGGTGTCTTAAAGACCAGAACCCTTTGCAATACACATTGTTTGAGAATGTGCGAAAAGACCCAAAGAGCAGTGTGTAGATTAACAAACAAATCAAATTAAACAAATTGAACAAATACACATACATGCTTTTTATCTTGGAAAGTCCATCCTGAAGTCCCACAGTTGCTATGTCTTTTGTTAGTTAAGTAGGATATTTTCTCTGCAGTGGTACATTCAGCCGTGCCACACGTACCTGCTGGGAGAGACGTCTCGTCCTAAGGAAGAATCCGAGAAGACAACCCACGGTGACCGACAACACTGAGAGAATGAGCAAACCATTTCTTTTACAAACATCCTTGATCCGAGCGAGGATTGCATCAAAAGCCACTGCCATGCTGTCCTCTGTGCTCTTTGGAGAAGAATCAGCATCCCATGGAGAGAGAATTCACTCACTCCTCTTGTTAGAGTGGACAGACCTAGCTCTGTATAGATCAGATCAAAGCACTTCCAGTTCTGCTTAGCTGACCTGCAAGGTCACCCCTCTGCCAATCGCCACCAAGCAAGCAGCTGGCATTATTGTTCCAAATTAATACTGATAATCTTATTATCGACTACATCATTAAGAGCCTGGAAGAAGATTAGCGGGCTCTGGAAAATTAGAACAGAATGCAGTAGTATTTCTAAAACAAGACTGGTTCAAAACAAAGTGATGCTCTTGGAAGGAAGACAGTGTTTGAGTGCATTCCCTGGTCTTCCCAGTTTAGGGTGTAGGGGTTAATATAATTCATGCATACAAACACATACAAGTACTGTTGCTGCATGTTTTTCTGTGCAGAGCACAGCAGGTAACATTTTGAACTTGACTATCACAACAGGGCAAGCCAGGTAAAACCGAACTTCATTAACTAAAGCAGGCTTGGATTTTTTTGTTTTCAAGACCCAAAAAAAGACTGAATGTATAACATAAGAGCCACATATCGATCAGAAAATAGTGGTATACTTAAACACAGAAGGAGACTTTCTGGCATTTGGCATTTATTATCTTGGAAGCAAAATGATTTCACTTTTTCTCCTACCACTATGTTGATTAGAGTAGGGCCAATTTACTTTCAGAGGATTATCAGACTAAGCCACAGGGATTGCTTTCCTTTCCTTTGCCATGTCTGCATTCAGTCCCAACACTGATTTTTATGCTAGTGAGTATCTGATAAAAAGATACGACCATAACTGTTTACGCACTGCACTTCCTGAAACACTATGGTAATGTCTGGGTTATTCTAAGATTATTCAGTGTTTTTATGCAAAATATTCCATACAGTAGAACAAATGTGCGTATTTACAATGTTTTATTTTACATTGCAATGCAGTATTTGTAGCTACATGCTCATGTATGAGAAAAAAAGTCATGAGACCAAACCACTCTCTCTGGAAGCAAGATCTGAATACTGTAGGTTCAATAAGACACATGGACACACACCAGGGAAAAAAAAAAAAACAGGAGTGAAAAATGTATGGACTACATATGCTGAATAAGAGTGCTGTCAAAACGAGAGAATCACATAAAATTTTATTAATGCATACGTAAGAAAGTGCTGAACTAATACTGCAGCCTCAGTGCAGACATTCCCCAAAACCCAGGGAACCCCTCACGGCCCTTCCCGCCCGCAGGGGGCCTGGCGGCCATTTTGCCCCCCGCCGGGCCGGGAGCCGCCGGCTGTTGGGCTTCGGGGGAACGCGCCCCTGGCGCCCGGCTCTGTGAGCTCACCCCGACCGGCCCGGCCGCTCCGCGGCCGCAGCACGGGCGGAGCGGTAGGGGNGCTACAGCAGCGCGGGCGCTGCCGAGTACCTGCACCGCAGCATCGTGCCCACCATGCACTACCAGAAGAGCCTGCCCAGGTACTGCGGGCCGCTGCCCCGCTCCCTGCCTGCCGGGCCGGGCTACGCGGGGACGTGGGCAGAGGTCGGGCGCGGCAGGGCCGCAGCCCCGGGGTATCTGCTGTGAGGAGAGGGGAGGGAAAACGTCCTCCCCCGTGCTTCTTCCGCACAGCCGCGTTCGGGCTGGGCTTGCTGGCATTGTTGTTGTTTATACTCTTCCTAAATCCCCCTGGAGAAGAATGATTTTGTTTTGTAAAGCACAGATATGACTGTAAACATGCTATCGAAATTTACGATCACAAAGTAACCCCTGTATATATAATAGGATTATTTTATAGTAAGAGAAAGCTTACAAAGATACTGATTAGGAAATCTGCAAGAAAATGTTCAGCCCCCAGCAGTGAGTGGAAGTCTGGATACAGGAGCTGCCTACTGAACTAAACCATGTTCCGGTATAGCGGCTTCCCCTTGCAGCAGTTCATGTCTCTATTGTTTGCAAGGTACTAAAACCCTTCACTGCAATAACTTTAGAACAGGACAATTGATTTTTATTTTTATTTTTTTTTACCTTGTTTTCCTTCTCCCAAGAACCTTATGCTGTGATGACACATGTCCATCTATTCCCTTTCTTCTCTTCTTCCATAACAAACTTTTGAACCATTTGGATAGTATGGAATATAAGGAAGGATAGGGAAGAGAGGAGACAGAAGAGACTACATACGGTGTAAGAAACTCAGTCTTCATCGGTACCGTTGCTCATGAAGTGTGTGTCTCACTTTGTTCCCTTTCTTTCAGACTGCCGGTTCCTAAACTAGAAGATACAATTAAGAGATATCTGAATGCCCAGAAACCTCTTTTAAATGATGACCAATTCAGGTATGGACAAACAAGATACACATATTGCAATATCATTTGTTGCTTCAAAGCCAAAGTTTCATATCAAAAAAATGAATTGTGAAGCATTTCAAATCTTTTATTGATTGCTGTAGGAAAACTGAAGAACTTGCTCGTCACTTTGAAAAGGGAATTGGAAGAGAGCTGCATGAGCAACTAGTTGCTCAAGACAAACAGAACAAGCATACTAGTTACATCACAGGTATGTTGATCAACTGGATACAGGAGTCTTTAGATCATCATACTTAATAACAGGCAGCTCATAATGCTACAAATAAAATATGCTGAAGCTTAAGCTCTCTATTGCATAAACTTGGAATAACATCCTCTTGAGTACTACCTGTGGGTAGAGAATACCAGATTCTAATTCTAAAGAATACCAGATACCTAATTCTGTAGAGAATACCAGATTATTTCACATAAACTGCTATTCAGTTCATTAGCTTATGCTTTCTATTCACTTTGTACAGTATCTGGGATTTTAACTGGTGCTGACTGTGTGGTGTTTGTCAAGACTAACCAGCATGCTTATACTTTGTGTCAATGAAATGCAGGGTGTTTGTTTTCCTTTGTGTTTAGTTATTATTTTTTAGGCCTCATAAAAGACCTGTTCCACTTGAAATTGGTTTCTGGAAGTACGTATAGTTGCATCCATGCTGGACTTTCAAGTCCAAGGTTAAAAGGCTACATGATGATGAGGAATGTGGTTTTAAAATTGTAGATGAATGCCAGTTACACTCATCTGTGAGGACTTGGAATTAAAATTACGACAGATCCTTGAGTCACCTATTGCCCTTCTTAGAACTCAGCTAGAAATTTCTTCTTGGGAATGACCAAGGCTTGAAATAATAATTTTTAATTGTTCAGCTGCCTTGAGATGAAGTTGGTGTCCACTTGCATCCTTCCAGACGTTTGCTTGTCTGCTTCCAGACGTTTAATACCAAAATTTACTGAGTTCA
This sequence comes from Anseranas semipalmata, assembly GCA_013399115.1. Lineage (NCBI taxonomy): Eukaryota > Metazoa > Chordata > Aves > Anseriformes > Anseranatidae > Anseranas > Anseranas semipalmata. The sequence goes on from VXAA01007048.1 coordinate 304,780, forward strand.
GAGTTCTTAACAATGATGAAATAGACGCTACTTTAAAAAAAAAAAAAGTCACTGCCTATCTCTCCTGGATTTTTGTTTACTCATAGGCAGATGTGAAGGTGTGACCGCATTTTAGATCTATGATGGACTCCCTTAATTATGGCAAGGACAAAACCTTTGTGTCACATTCATGCTTCTTGATGTGCTGACATGCCATATGATGAAATGAGATTGTGTAAAAGACCTGTGTGTGTCAAATATAATTCTTCTTTCTAAAGTCTGTTCTCAGTCTGGAAGAATAACCTTGAGGTCCCCTCTGACCTCATCATTTTGCAAGCTTGAGAGCCTGATGGTAATGCATGGGGATCAAAATATCTGTTCAGTGCTGATTGTTTCAGTGGATAGAAGGAGGAAAGAGGTGAAAATGCATGACAGCAAATGTAGATGGAATAATGCTGCCAGGAATGAGAGGAATAGGAATGAGGACAAACAATGAGGGAAACTCTGCATCAGAAATAATTATAGAATCACAGATATCCTGAGGCGGAGGCGGAACAGACCCACAAGGATCATTGAGTCCAACTCCTGGCTGCACACAGGACCACTCAAAAATCAGACTCTGAGAGCATTGTCCAAATGCTTCTTGAACTCTGGCAGGCTCGGAGCTGTGACCGCTGCCCTAGGGAGCCTGTTCCAGTGCCTGACCACCCTCTCGGTGAAGAACCTTTTCCTAACATCCAGCCTGAACCTCCCCTGTCACAGCTCCATGCCGTTCCCTTGGGTCCTGTCGCTGTCACCAGAGAGCAGAGATCAGCGCCTGCCCCTCCTCTCCCCTTATGAGGAAGCTGCAGGCCGCCATGAGGCCTCTCCTCAGTCTCCTCTGCTCTGGGCTGAACAAACCAAGNGGCCAGCGAGCAGTGCTGCACTTGATGCACCCCAGGATATGGTTGGCCCATTTGGCTGCCAGGGCACACTGCTGACTCATATGCAACTAGCTATTGACCAGAACCCCCAGATCACTTTCTGTGGGGCTGCTCTCCAGCTTCTCATCCCCGAGTCTACATATATATCCAGGGTTCTCCCTTCCCAGGTGCAGAATCCGGCACTTGCTTTTGTTAAACTTGATATCGTTGGTGATTGCCCAGCTCTCTAATTTGTCAAGATACTTCTGCAAGGCCTCTACCCTCGAGATAAAGATAATTCTAAAGAGAAGCATGCACTCAGTGACAGAGAATTGCAGAAATTAATAGCTTAAGTGTAGTTAAAGGCGTGTTCCAGGCTAAATGTGAAGTGTCCAACAAAATCAGTGCCAGGGAGCTACACTGTATATCACAGGAATTATGATTCATCACTGAAACATATAGAAAACATGGAAATTTTCCCTCATTGCTGGTGACATTTATGATTTTATATGGATTGCTCCAAATACAGTATTTTTACAATTAGCCAGCAGTACCTCTTTTCATAATTGGAGGTTGGGAGAATCCTTGAAGGAATTGTTGCATATGTTTTTCTTGTTCATATGCACTTCAGTAGGTATCTATTAGCGATTACTGTTTGAGGCAGGATATTGATTACATGAACCTCTGGTCTGATTCAGTCCACTGCTTTTATGTTCTGACCTGTTTCCCAACTCTCTGTTTTCAGGTCCCTGGTTTGATATGTACCTAAAAGCACGTGAACCTGTTGTTTTGAATTTTAATGCATTTATGTCTTTTAATCCTGATCCAAAATCTGAATATAACGATCAGCTTATACGAGCTACAAACATGACTGTTTCTGCTGTACGTTTTATGAAGACCTTCAGGGCTGGTTATCTTGAACCTGAGGTTTTTCACCTCAATCCAGAAAGAAGTGACACTGAGATCTTTAAGAAAATTATCCGATTTGTGCCTTCTTCACTTTCTTGGTTTGGTGCCTACATGGTCAATGCATACCCCCTAGATATGTCTCAGTACTTCAGGCTTTTCAATTCCACACGGCTGCCTAAACTCAACAGAGATGAGCTTTATACAGATGAAAAGGCAAAACACTTACTGATACTGAGAAAAGGGAATTTTTATGTATTTGATGTTATTGATAGAGATGGAAATATGTTGAAACCTTCAGAAATACAAGCACACTTGAAATACATCCTCAGTGACAACAGTCCAGCCCCAGCCTTCCCTCTTGGCTACCTCTCCAGTGAAAACCGAGATACATGGGCATTGCTGAGAAAGAATCTACTGGATAATGGCAATGAGGAAGCTCTTCAAAAAGTAGACTCCGCTGTGTTTTGTCTAAGTTTAGATGATTTTCCCATTGAAGACTTTGTGCACTTGTCCCATACTATGTTGCATGGAGATGGTGCTAACCGCTGGTATGACAAATCCTTTAATCTTATCATAGCTAAAGATGGCACTGCAGGAATTAATTTTGAACATTCCTGGGGTGATGGTGTGGCTGTGCTCAGATTCCAGAATGAAATCTTCAAAGACAGTACCAAAGTACCAGCTGTCAGCCCTCAGTCCCAGCCTGCTTCTGTAGACTCTTCCAGAGCAGTACAGAAACTTGACTTTAAGCTGAATGATGCCTTAAAAACAGGAATTACCAAAGCAAAGCAGAAGTTTGATGCCAGTGTAGAAGCACTGTCTCTTAACCTGATTCAGTTCTGTGAAGGGGGCAAGGAACTTCTAAAGCAGAAGAAGGTAAGCCCAGATGCTGTGGCTCAGCTTGCCTTCCAGATGGCTTTCCTTCGACAATACAATCAGACTGTTGCTACATATGAATCTTGTAGTACTGCGGCTTTCAAACATGGTCGCACAGAAACTATACGTCCTGCCTCCATCCATACAAAGAAATGTTCGGAGGCTTTTGTCAGGGAACTGTCCAAACATAGCACAGAAGAGCTTCAGAAGTTGATTGTGGAGTGCTCAAAATACCATGGCCGTTTGACAAAAGAAGCTGCTATGGGTGAGTTGGAATATATCAAACACTTCTTTTTGCACTAAAACATTTGTTGAGGTTGCTATAAAAGTTTTACTTCACAAGTAAATAATTAAATTTTGATGTAGGCCTAATGTTAATGCAAACTTAAAAACTGTAGCAGAAGGCTGCAGTTTAAAACGCATTTGTGATACTCATTTCTTGAGTGGGGGGGGAATGCCTCTGTGCTCTTAGTTCACTGTTAACAGGTCTAGATTTTTTCCTACTTTAGCTTTTGTCCTTACAGCAGCTGGGCTGTTTGAAGCACTAATAAATGCTTAGTGCGTGTTATACTCTCCAAGGTAACCAAGAACTTCAGCTTTATGACTGAAGAGTTGCTGTCTTATCCCTGCAGGGGTATAAAGGCTTTAACAGCTTCCAAATCAAACCGATTCTTTGGCTGTGCTACTCCTGGTATTTTTCTAAATGCTTTCTTTTGAATTGACCTTCCCAGAAGCATAACTTGCTGTATTGTTTCAGTAAAGTCAGTAAGACTATTGAACATTACCCCACAGAGTCTAAAATTTGTGTCCTGTTGATGCAAGATCTTTTCCCTCTTTAGATTCCTAAATTTTAGGAAAACCTTTCTGCATTTTGAAAAAACAATAGAAATGTTCAGATAAATAGTTAAAGAATGTGATTCATTATTAAAATTGTCTGTTAACATTGCGCTTTTGTTTACTATCATGATTCCTGGTTGAGGCTAGCAGTAAAACAGCAAGCCCTCGTTCCTTAGGATGGGTGCATTAGAAGTGCAGAATGTCTGGGTTCTGAAAAATGTTTCATTCTAATATGAAAAAAACCTCAGTTTTTCAGACCTCTTCTTTTGTGGCTTAAAAGCAAAGTGATATCTAAATATCTGAGTTTACTTCCCACAAAAACTAGTCATATCTTTAATACTTCTTATTTTATTTTAACAGGTCAGGGATTTGACCGACATCTCTTTGCGTTGCGCTATTTAGCCTTAGCCAAAGGTATTGCATTGCCTGATTTCTATCAAGACCAAGCCTATGCTCGGCTTAATTACAACATCATTTCTACAAGCACATTGGTTAGCCCGGCTGTGCAATTAGGAGGATTTGGCCCAGTGGTGCCTGATGGCTTTGGAGTAGGATATCAAGTACATGATGATTGGATAGGTTGCAATGTTTCCTGTTACCCAACTAGGAATGGTAAAGAATTCCTTCAGTGTATATACAAGTCACTAGAAGATATCTTTAATGTTTTAAAGGGCAAGAAGATGGATAGTTAGACATAAAAGGGCTGGAACACTTCACAGTTGTGGTAGAAAATGCAGACTTTGTCTAATTGGCAGTACATACTAATCAATGTTCAACATGGCTGAAACTGCTGAGCTCAGTGGGCTTCATTTATTTTCATTGAACTTGAATACTATGTAGATTCAAATTGAATTTTTTATCTATTTTAAAGAAATCAAGTTCAGACCTTGAATGCATATTTCAGGAAATATATTCACAATGTCGAAATGAAGTAACAGAGCTGTCTGTTAAAACAAATCCACATGTTCTTAAAACACATTTAAAATAAAAAGCATCGTTACCAAATTTGTGAACTCTAACATCGTTGTTCTATGAGTGTTCAGATAGACAACAGCACTGTGAAACCACCTTTAAACTGTTTGATTTTAAAATAATACATGCAATAGTTTTAAATATGAAAGAGTGGCTACATTTGCACTCTTGCAGGAAGCTTGCTTACTAACTTGTCACACTTACTTTTCTCTTTAAACTTGAATCAATATCAGAACCAATTGTGCCTCAACTGTTTGAAGCCTTTCCAATGTAACAGAGAAACAAAAAATGAAGTGTGAGGCTTTAAGTAACCTGCAATCACCATGTTGTAAAATTGACTGGAAAAGACTGTGATGTAATAAAACTATATATTAATAACCAGAAGTTATTTTATTACCATATCAAAATCATACAGTATGGGTAGTCCTATCAATATCTCATGATTCTTATAAAGGTTAAAAAGAATACTTCTGAAAGCATGCTGCAGTGTTGTCTCTCACTTTCCATATATGAAGTCTGTCCAATAATCTGCTGCTTTTGTTTTGCTGCATACATGTGCTCTTGTGCCTTCAAAAAAGAATTACTGAACTGTGTCATTTGGGATTCTCCTTCCAAAATTCCTCCTACTGTGGACACCTTAATAGAGTATTTTTCTCAATTTTTCTCCTTGCTCTTGTACCTGCTGTCAGCTATGACTTTTGATGTCATTTATTGAACCAAATGCCGAGTTGTAGTGCTTAGAGATGCATCTTTAATGCATCAGGGTTTGTTACAGAAGTTCTAAAGACTAAGGCTTAGCCAAACTCTCTGAAGGATTGCAGGAGAGCTTGAGCATACACATCACTATAACTTAGTCACACTGTGAATGCAGGATCAAACTGGTGCAGACAAGTTCCTCATGCTGTTCACAACTCAGACTCTGGCAGGTACAAAGTGGGTGGGAGCAAAAGGAGAAGGGACCTTTGTCAGTCAGGAAGCCAAGGTGCTCAAAGTTGCTTGGATTCCAACACAGATCCCCTTTGCATGAGATCCCACCTTGTGCAGAAAATTCACTATGGTATGGATAACTTGAACTCCTCTGCCTTTTAAACCTACATGACTTCCACTTTGTTTTTCTTCTGGGAAGATGAGGCTTTCTCTGTAGCTGAATAGCACAGTAGTGCTTGCTTCTGGAGCTCTGTGTAAAAGTAATGCAGGTTGTGTTTTAGCACAGTCCACTGTGTCATGGACAGCCAAATACACTGGCAGAATATAAAGTCTAAATGTTGACTGGATGTGACAGATGAGGTTCAGAGACTCAGAAACCTACTTGCCTTTACTCTTCCTTCAGGTATCTCAGCTTCCACGTTCTCTCAGTTCTCTCAGTCTCTTGTTTAGCACAGGAAGTGTAAGCAACACTGTATCTTGAAATATGTACTGCAAGTGCTAGGAAGGGGAGAGGCATACTTAAAATACGTAAGCCCCCAAAAGCTTATGAACTCTTCCTAGTCAAGGCTTTTTCCGCTGTAGCCAGTGATGTGCTGTTGCAGTTTTTAGTTGAAAAGGATCATTTTAAAACTTACCATGATTATCCTTGCAGTTTAAACAAAGAAGGGAAGGTTATCATTTTGGGGGATGAAGGAACTAATATAATCGGACCAAAAGTCTTTGAATGACTAAAGAAAGTATTGTTTTTTTGAACATGAAAACAATTGGCAAGATTGTGAGAGCACTTTCCAAGAAGCAGAAAATCTGTCTGCAACTAGAAATAAGTAAGGTTTATCTAATAACGTATTCAGAAAGATAACTTGATTTTCAGAAGGTGTAACAGCTAGGTGTAAGTGTCAATAGCAGTCAAGCTTATCAAGTATTCTCAGTAAATTCACTTCAGTGTCTTTAATAGCTTTCTGCCAGTTCAAGTAAATGTGTACCTTTTTGCTTGAACAGTTAGCAGTGTCCCTTTACCAATACTCTTAGCCATTTCCTGATGCTAGGAATGGTGGGTGAAAATACCTTATTTGCTTATGTTAGAGTATCAAATATGGGTACTTTTTGGTGACAGAATATTTAAAGCCTCAAGGTAATGAGTTGCCTAAGTAGTTGATACAATAGTTAAGCTACAGTCCATCTCAACCATATGTATTCCCAAAAAAGACAACATTAAGAAAATGGCCAAATTCAGTTGAGCATATATACAACTTTCAGTTTGTACTAAAACCATCTCAAAGTGCTCTGTGAAAAATCTTTTATTAGATGTTCCAGGGACAGTAAGTACACCTTACTTAAGTTTCCATTTCTGAAGTATAGCCATGTGAAAAGCAAGACTAAGGAAACTGTCTCTGATGGTTACACTCCCTCATCAATAAGCATGCCAAGGTTTATTAGGGGTATGAACTTTAGCATTTTACAAATTTATGGGTAACTTCGTAGATTCCAACAGATTCCTTTGTTTTTTCATCATAGTCATTCCAATCCTGTAAGAATGAAGATTTCATAGTATTAGTCACAGACGATAGATGGCAATAGTGTCTAAATCACAGACCGGAATTCATACTGAAACTAAGCCTTACTCAAAGTTTGGGTCTTAGAGATTACACACTGCTTCCCACAGAAATCTAAGCTACGTTCTAATTTCTGAGAGAAGCAAGAGCACTGACCTGAAATTAAATGTACTTTAATATCAGTGTTTTCATTTTAACAAACTTTTTTTTTTTTTTTAATATAGTCCACAGACTGTAGTGGACAAAACGGCAACCATAGCAGGTCAAAGGATTATGTATCATTTACAATACCCTAGTCACGTGGCTCAGCAGACGAGCAGATCCCTGCCAAGTAGGATACAGGGGAACAGATTTGACCTTGAGATTCCTGCTCACAGCCAAGGAAGATTTGCAATGCTAGAGTCATTATCCCGTGCTTTGAAGGAGAGTGTCTTTATCTTACTTTTTAAGATCTCTGTGCAGAGGAAAAAGTATAGACATCTTAGAGAAATTGGTTCACCACTCTGAATAACCCCAGCCATTTAGTACTGCAGGTGTTTGCTCTTTGGAATTTCTGAATGACTTAGAAATTGCATTTCTACCTTTGTCAGCTCCTGAGATATAAAATGCATACTTCCAAAATGAGGCTGTTAGTAGTGCTGGCTATTCATAGTTGTTGTAGTTTCTCTCTCCAGTTATGACTTTCCCATACCTACGTGAAAGCGCAAAACTAACCTCTTATATATGCAAGGTATGTATTTTGGTTTAGTGTCTTAGGGAAAGGAAGCTAGATAATTAAATTTACTAATGAAACTAAAACAACATACCTTTTCTAACAAGTTTATGTCATTGAAAGGTGTGCCGGACTCTGCACCTTCAGCAGCAAACCCTGCCTGCAAGCACATTTACAATAAGTTTGTAAGAATAAGTTTTACCAAGAGAAAAATAAATATGATTATAGAAATGTTTAAAGAAAGTAAAACAGCATATCTTTATTGTATTTCTTCTAAATTAGGTAGGAAGAATGGCCAAGCTGTTTCCTCATCAAGGGTCAGTATAAGGTTGTGACCCTGTTCATGAAATGGGAAATTTTGATCTAAGCAACCACAGTGTAAAATAAGGCAACACTGCTCTTCTATTTTTCCTACCAAAAAGGTACTTCTAAGAGTTATAGATAATCTTAACCTTGAGTTTCTAAGTTTATCTAGCAGCATCCAACTACTAATAGCTTTAATTTGTGTTCAGAATCTATACAGGCATTATGTATAGAATAGCTTCATGATAAACTCACTGCAAGAAAACAATAGAAAGAAAATATGGAAAAAAGAGTTAATAGTTTTGGCTTTAAAATCATCAGAATCCAAGCCACTCTAGAAAAGGAAGTGGCCTGTGTTGCATTTAGGTACAGAAGTGACTAGCAAGCCTTGAGTGAAAGGAGGATCAGTTAGCTGACTGAACAGATCGGGATATCCAAATAGTCATTTAAAGGGGAGAGTTCATCACTGCTGCTATGGTTCCTGTTTTTGAAGAGGTAAAGGAAAGGATGGCACTAGCTCTAGGAAGGAAATAGCATATCAATGGGGTATAGCACAAGAAGATATTCTTTCTGATTTTCTGTAAAAACATCTGTCATATTAGGGCTTAAAGTTATCAAGCTGTAAATTAAGTTTTAGTAGCTTTAAAAGTAAATTTAAAAATCTCAGCCACCTCAGCAGCATACAGGTAGGTTTCTTATATTGCCATTTCTAACTGCATAATTTTACTGCGAAGTGACTAAAAAGCAAAGGTGTCTACTTCTTGGTTTTCCACAAGGGATCTGCACCAGCATTTTTGATAAAGAAATCCCCTCTAGTACCAGACAGACATTTACCTGTATAGGGACGTGTGAAATAAGCCACATGCTTGTAAAATATTTGGGGATTTGAGTGGAAGGTTAAGCATTTGGGAGTCAAACAGACTACAGAGTGTAGCAGACATGACAACAGGAGACCTATCTGCAAGGCACAGTCCCTTATATAATTGTCAGAAGCCGATCTCGAGGGAATCGCTATAGATGAGGAGGAAGATCAGCATCATGGGACAAAAATGCAGAGCTGCAGTATAGAACAAAGACTAGAAAACTAAAAGAAGCCCAGCTTTTTCTACCTGGAGATATTCACGAGCACTCCAAGAAACAGGAAGCCATGTGACTGGAATTACAAGCTTCTGTACCAGACACCTGCAGGGGGACTTGCATTCTTACAGCTTTGGCGTCAGGGCAGAGACTCATTTAAACTCTGCTGAAAGTATCTGGGAAATGCAGTGACTTGTCTGCCCTCTGCTGGCTGGTGAAGGACCAACAATTAAAGCATAAACACTGAAGAAGCAAAAATCCCCGTTGCCTTTAAAACACAGGGTATTGTCACACTTCTTTTACCAATGTAACTATTATTTTTGGCACAAAGCAAAGAAGCTGAAGAAGGTTTAAGAGAAATTTTATAAAGAAACCTCTATTTTTTAGTTGAAGCATTCAGCTGAGGGACAAGAACAGGAAAGGAGCTAAACTATCCTTAAGTAAAACCAATAATTATATATCAGATTCACAGTAAATGTATCTATGTAAGCACATTAAAAAGAAAGATAAGGAACGTAAAAAAATAAACTGTCCTTGCCCATTATTAGAAGTACCTAGTTTGCATTTGTTGTTCAAACTAGGTAGGAAAAGAGGTTTTAAATCAGAGGATCAAAGGATACTTTCTCTTTAGACTCAACTGATTTTTTTAAGAAAACTATCAGTTTAAATAAGACAAATACAAGTACTAAGCCACTCTAAATTGACTTCACATATGGCTGTATTATGTCTACCAAAAAAAAGGAAAATATAGTAATGCTATGGCCAGTCCTGTTTAGTGCTAATCAAGAGCCAGTCCTAAGACTGCAGAGAAGCTGGGCTGGCTTGGATCATGTCAAATACAAAGCAGTTTATAGAACTGTAAGGAACTGCAAAAGTCTACATTTACTCATTTAGGCTTCAGAAAATTCACAGAAGTACCTGCTCAGGGATTTAAGTGTACTCTCTGGTAGAGTGCACAGACCAAGCTTTGAGAATATTATATTAAAAGCTTTATTACAGCTGTGAAGTCTTTGTTCTGCAGATAAAAGTAAAATTGACAGCTAGGATGCAGATCTGTAAACATCTCCTGCATGTTGTAGACATCTCATAGATTTTACTTGAAGGGCAAGTTCCTAGGTCTGGCAGCAAAGCTTTCAAAAAGCAATAAGCTAAGAACCTTTCTGTTCCTCAAAGAGATGGGCTTCACTTAAAAATGAAGACCTCCTTCTGCAGCGCAGTGCAGTGGCGATTTCATTTATACCTAATGCCTTGTAGGATCAGCTTTTTTGTTCTGTTTGTTAGCATAGTGTCACAGTCTGAGGGAAGGATAAGACAGGTTTATATTTATCAGTCTATTTACACCTAATCCGACTGGAATAATAGGTTAAATATAGTAGGGAGTTAGCTTGCATGCAGCATGACCATGCACAAGCAAATGAATCACTGGGGACTGGGTTGGCCGGGAAGAAATCCTTTAACTCTGAATCCTGAGGTGTGCTTTGCAACAGCCTTTAACTGCCTTCTTCAGTTTTGGTCTGAGCAAGTTTCCAGTGGAAAAATGCTAATACTCATTTCCTACAGGTTTGGTGATGTCAAGTCTCAAATAAAATATATTAGAGGCCATATACTGAAGACTGTTCATAACCGGAACTTTGTTTACACTCTGTAACATACCCATAACCAAAGTGGAGCTCTCCTGAATGTGACTAGCTAGTTGTGCACTCCTGCGATTCCCATTGGGGAAAGACTCCCTTTTGCAATAATCTGAGCACTGAAGACCTTTCAGATCAGTTCACATGACCAGTGCTGAGTCACCTGTAAGGCAATTTGAATGCCACTCCAAGGGGTGTTTAATTTTAGATGTTACTGGGACACAAGTACAGAGAATTCCAGAGTTGTTCATGTTAGCTGTTTGTGGTTTTTGGAGGTGAATACACTAACAGAACTCTGGAGAGGAAGGAAAACGGGGGAGGTCCAAGACATTTCAGAACAGCAGTAGCTGTTTCAAATAGTGTATATTTTATCACTCTAGGGTCTGTAAGTGCTCTCAAAACTGAGAAACAAATAATGAATAAGAACTCACCTGTGGTTGAAAGTCAACTGGTTCCAGACCTCGGCATTCAAACTCCACTATTGTCTTGAATTTCTCACTGTCTTCAGCCTATAGTTGAGATAGAATACCATTAGTTTTCAGCTAATAAAGACAGTGGCAAGTATTAGTCTAGGAATGAACTGCTTTGAAGGCAGTACTATCAACTCTGATCTTCCAAGTGGCAGCAAAATCCTAGGGCTCATTTAATAGGTTGTAATTAACTACAATTTGTTAATATGCCACAAGGAAGTCTTCAAAAGGAAACAAATACAGGCATTATGTAATCGCCTGTGATTTGAGTGGTACAGTTTTGTGTTCTGCTTCTGAAATGTATCACAGATTATTCCATATTTGAGACTGAAGTGGAAGGGGTAAATCATTACCAAGCTACTGTTAACTGAAAATTTTGTTCTTCATTAGACTGTGTGAAGGAATCTACAAGAGACAATTTTCTATTGGGTGAACATGCCTACCTTCTGTGTTCTTGAAAGAGGAATGTGATGATACAGCAAAAACTCAAAATACCATTAATGCTTATTTATCTTTCACTTATTATATAAAAGAGAAAACAAACTTACATTGTAAGGTTTGATCGTCTGACTTAAAATATCTAAAAAAAAAAAAAATACCAGAAATTTAAAAGTGAGTGGTATTATGTCATCAGAGTTCTGCATCAACCAAGTACCAGCTTCTTTTCCTTTCTGAAAATTTTCCTTATAAAAAGTAAGAGAAACAAAGTAACCAAGCAGTTCCTAGAGTTGTCCACGAACAGGTAGAATTCAATTTTTCTCGGTTCTCCTGAGAAGTTTACATTACACCATTTTGTTACCCTACCACTGCAAAGAAAAAAAAGGTTGCAATGTATTCTTTTGTAAAATGATATTAAGGATAAGAGTTTTGTTCATGCAGAAACCTGAACTTGCCAGGAGGCCTGAGAGCCCATCAACTGCAAGACCAAGACCATGGGTCACCATTGTACAGTTTTTTGTCTACATATCTCCAGCTCTACCCCCAAAGCTGCCTTTGTGGAAATTGTACGTAGGGCACAGAGTAGCAAAGAACCTGCAAGTAGCTTTCAAAACTGTGTTGTGCATTTCATGTGAATTCTAACTAGTAGCCTAGTCCATCTTACATTTTACTAACATTTGTTTCTTTCCTTTCACACTACCATCATATGTATTTATGTATCTTTATAATGCTGCACTTCAATCCCAATAGAGAGAAAAACCTAATTAGAGAAGACTGAAATGGACAGAATGCAATGGAAAAAACAGATGTGAGGGCCTGAGCTACTCAACCAGCTGCAGATAGCATCTTTAAATCAAACTATTTGCTAGAATCTCAAAAGGAAAAAAGAATAGTAATCCAGCCATTTGTGAACAGTACCAATTTTCTATCTAAAAAAGACTCTGATTTCAGGACCTATTTCACAAAAGCTCACCTGTGATAATAGAAATATATACTTGTGACAAGCAATAGGTCTCAACATCATTCCGTAAGTTTATTTGAAAATAATTATCTAGGAGACTTAGAATCCAGTGGGATTATTTTCTTTGGGAAGGTGAAGTGTATACACCTTCCTTATTATTGCTTCTCATAGAAACAGGACATTATGTGGCAAGACTGAAAGGCAAAAAGCTTATTATGCAACAGGTAGGACATATTTGCACTCAAGGATATAGCTTGAATGGCTGGAAACAGGCATACTTCTGTGTGAAGATAAGCACATATCAGGTAGGAAATAACTCTCTAATAATGGAAATGTGGTTTATTTAGGGATATAATCCCTCTAACCTCCCAACCCACTCCTGCCTAGGACTTTCTAAGGCTGGACAGATACTAACTCCATATATGTTTCAGCCCCCTTTTCTTCATAAAGGCAAGAAATGTTTCATCTCTCTCCTGCCACCTCTAAGGAAGAACTGAACTAGCACTAATATTTAATGTTATCAATTAAGGACGTTATTTTGCCTATTACATTTAGAGAAGCAAGTATTTTAAAAGGATCTGCGTTTACTAACAGCTTGTATTACCGTTTTTAGTAGCAGAAAAGAGAAACTTGCTATTGTTAGTTTTAGTAATGTGCTGCAAAATTGTTCCCACTGTCCCACCACGTGGACCTAACTTCATTTTTTTTTGTTGATGACCAGTTGACCTTGCTATCTCCTTCATGAGCATAACAGTAAGTATGTACCTGTTGTGAACTCAAACATCAGTGTACTTGGAAAAAAAAAACACCTATCAAGCAAAAATTGGCATTAAAAATAAGCTTAGGAGAAAAAATATAAAGTGGATGATGCGTCTTAAATTTCTAAACACATACCAATGGAGTTCTCCCTGGAGCACAGCTTGCATTTCTGCACCATAGTGGCGCTTCCTCTGCCTCCTTTCAGGGGAGCACTGTCCTACAAACCATGACAAAGGAGACACCATTTTTAATTGCATTCTAGCTGAGCCACTGGAAACCTCTGAACCTCTGCAGAGGTGAAGTAGGTGTTTTGTTTGTTTGTTTGTTTTTTTACAAGAATGGTCTCAAACTAACATTTTAAAAACATTGCATTGAGAAGGTTTTTTTAAACTAAAGAGATCTGTAATTCAGAAAGCTGTGATTATCAAGAAGTAATTCTGTTCTAGGTTTAAAATACCGAATAATAATAGTTATGTTCTGTCCATATAAGCATGTTCCATTAACTCAAAATACATTCTTAACATTCAGTAGTATGCAACAAAGAGAGATTATTATTCCTTCCTAATAACTGACAAATTTTATCCTGCTTTTTCAGTTTCTAAATGCTCATTTAGCGTGCTTCCCTCCCCTTGAATTATCTAAACTTCTCCAAAAACATTCCATCAGCATCAGAGAAATACGCTACAGACACAACCTTATTCTAATATCACTTTAAAATCTGTTCTCAATTGATATTTTTACAGAAAGGCAGCTTTTCAAAGCAGACATAAATACTTTGTCACCAACAGTCACCATTCCAATGGCATGTTTCAGTTAACAGTCTCCAAATATTTTTTGAATATGAAATATGACAGCACTTCCTGAATGCGTATAGCTACTATTTATTATTTTGTCTAAAGTGCAAATTGTCACACCCCTGATGCTAATGTCCATTGCACATGACGGGCAGGTTTGTTTCCTTGTTTTTGTTCTGAAGCAGGTTGTAACAGGGAAACATACCATCAATCGCAGGTACTGCCATTTTTCAGAAACTTCACCACAGTTCCCACATTTCAGCTGAAAAATAACATAAACCAGAGAATGTAAAGCTGTCAGTAATTAGGAATTAGAAATCTGAAGAAGCTGATGTGAACCCTCGAGATTCACAGCCCACACTGTTTGGCAGCTGAGAGGAGCCCGAGGTGGGTGTCAGTTGCTGTCGACCACGCAGGCCCACAAGCTGCATCAGCCTGGCGGGCATGCCCGCAGCAGGGGTCTGCCCTTCCACGTGTTGGGTGGAAGATGTGTTACAATGCACGGTCACTGAATAAAAGATGGAAATAAATAGCGCATCTCACCATTTACTGCAATTATCAGCAGTAGATATCGGGATTATCAACTGTCTCAGCAATAGAGGCACTAACACTTGAAATTAAGACTTTTAATTATTGTAAACTAATGTATAAAGTCATGCATGTATTATGAATCCATATCTGTACACCTACACCATCACATTAGTTGCTCTTGTAGCAGCCTGCTTGCATTACATAAAAAAAAATCTATCACCTTTTAAGCTCACCCCGTTGAAGCTGTCTGACGTGACATTTAATGCTACAGGCCTCACTGCCTGATGCCCTGCTGGACAGTCTAGCTGGCTCTGCAGCATTTAGCGGTAAAAGCGGTGTTTTCCCTGCTCCTGAAGACCCCGAGGCCGCCCCGCACCTTGAGGTACCAGCGGAAGTCCTCCCCCTCGGCCCGCAGGCGGGTGATGTTCTCCAGCGTGGCGCGGAGCTGCAGCCCGATCCTCTGCAAGGCAAGAGGCAGCGACAGCGACCGTCAGCCCAGCCCAGCCCGGCCCGGCCCGGCCCGGCCCCGCTGCGGCCCCTACCTACCCCCATGGCCTCGGAGGGTGCCCGGCAGCTCCCGCAGCTGACGGGGCCGCCTCGCTGTCCAGACCCCGCTGCCCTCCAACAGTCCCCCTCAACCTGTCCCGACTCTCGCGGGAGCTGCTGCGGGTTTAAAGCCGCTCCTGGATGTTTTAGTGATTTTTTTTTTTTCCCACTCTCCCCGCAGTGCGTTTGTGCCCTCAGTCAAGCTGGCGGCCGCCTCCCGCTGCTCTCTGCCGGGCTGAAGCCGAAGCTGCCCATGACCAAGATGGCGCCCGCCGGCGCGGCCCGTCACCGCACCACTAGCAGCCGGCGCGGCGGGCTCGGCCCCGGGGAACCGGGCGGCCGGCTCCGGGGAGTCAAGTGGGAAGGCTGAGGGGAGGAGGAGTGGGACAGGATGCGGGAGGGTGCAGGAGGACGGCGCTGGCGGGAAGGGCAGGGGTGCCCCGGCAGAGCCTGTGGCAAGAGGAGGGGAAGCGGGAGGTGCCGCCAGGAGGCCCCGTGAGTGGGGCCGGACGGGTAGTAAGGGTGAGATGTTTTTTGTTTGTTTTGAATTTTAAGAAGTAGCACATATACATACCCTACTTTTTTTATTTTATTAGGAAATTGCATCTTTAGCTTTTTTGAGCAGAATGCAGGATTTTGCTTTAAACTTCCTACTCTTGTTAAGACAAAAGTCAAACAATACAGATTTCAGCCACAGAGGATGCACCCAGATGCCTTAAAGCATTACCAGACAGAACTGAATTTGTGCCTCAGGTAAGGCTCCAATAAACAGCCTTGTGGAATGATCAACTATTACTAAACTAGACTTTTCTTGAGCTCTATATATTATGCTGGAAAAAGTCTGGTAATTCATTTATGAGGGCAAAAGCTTGACCAGAGTTAAATTAGACCTGCCACAGGCACAGGGAAAGTTGCTGGTTAATCCCCATGTAATTCCCATTATACTAGAAAAATCAGTTGAAAGAAGCACTGTTGAAGTTAATGTGCCTCATGTTTTTCAGCTACAAGTTTTACACAACTTTCACCATGCCTCAAAGTTCTGCATCTTGCAGTGACTTTCTTCCACATTCAGGCCTAACTGGGGAGTTACAAACGTGACAATCCTCCCTTGCTTACCGTTAAGCTGGGCACCAGCAGATGTCAGACCACCAGCTAGAGACTCAGTTCGAGTTCATATTTGTAATGAAAGACATCCATGTGCTTCCTACAATGCTTTGCAAAAATTACCACTTTAAAGTTGAGACATACATTTGGTCCTCTAAGTCTCTTGAGCAATTCTGCACAAAAGGTGTGCTAGTCTAGAACTTAACTAAATACATTCTATACTTTTAATTTCAGTTCTTCTAGAATTTTTAAGAGAAGCTGGATGGAAGTCTTGGTGAAGAGCCTGGATGGCCTCTGCATGGTCTATTCTCTACTTCTGCTCTAAAGGCAGGTGGGTAGTCACAGCAGGAGGTTCTTAGAGTTTGTCTTTGCTATAACCAGCCATCACCTGCTTTAGTTACTTTGAACAGATGAGCTGGTCCCTATGATATCCAAATTGGGATAGTAACACAAGTTTATCTTGGCAGTTGACAAAACTTTACTTTAGAGCCAGATTTAATTCTGAGGATAATTCTTAATTCTAAGAATTTCACTTAAAGAGAAGTGAAATACAGCTTTACAATACAAATGAAATAATATATCCTGAATGTAGCAGGATAAAAAGAAGTATTAAGAAGCTAGTTTATCACCAAAACTTTTTAATTAAAAATACAGATGTATCGCCATTTAATTAGGACAGTCACAGTTTGTAAAAAAAAAAAAAAAAATTCTAACAAAAATAAAATCTTCAGGCCTGAAAAAAGAAATTGAAAAAACAAACAATCGAAAAAAAAAAAAAATCCCCCCCCCCAGTACAGACACTGCAATACAAACTTCAACTTGTTTGATTTAAATTGGCTTAATCTTGAAATGTAGTCCAATAAGACTGAAGACTAGACACTTAAGGTCCTGGACCAGGTAGTAGAATACTCTCAAGCCTTCTGGATCCCTGCAATGCACAACAGAAGAAAAAAAAAAACAGACTGAAGTTCTAAGAGACCAACTTTTAGAACTAACCTATACACACACACACACACAATATATATATCTATATCTAAAAAAAGCCCATAGCAAGATTTTTCAGAGGTCATCCTAGAAACAGACTCATAACAGACTCATTTAATCTTGCACTGACTGACAGAACATTCCACATTCCAAGTTTCTAAGTTTTAAGACTTGACAGAATGTGCATTTTTATCACTGGGTAGTACCATCACTTTGGACTTAAGAAAAAAAAAGTATCCAGTCTTTTCAGTTTAGATGAAATGCAAAAGTCTTGGTTCTGCTAGAACCGTGGATGTACACAGGCCAATGACAGTTTAGTTCAGACTCTGTGAATGTCTAACAGGTGTTCTTACAGTAAGCTTAGCTTCTCAGTGAATTTGAAAGTAATATATCAAGTATTGACAATTGGTTCGTTATGCTGCAACACAGAGCACTCATGCCTCCAGTAACTGATTTGTAGTTTGAAACAATATAAAGTACAAGTACCTAATAACCAGCAAGTTCTAACATAGATAGCTACATAAAAAAACAGCAACAACAAAAAAAAGCAGAGTACGTACTTGGATTGATTTACATCGATGAGTGAGCCAATTTTTGATGTAGTAAAAGAAATGTGCTCGTCACCAATTACTATTTCAAGCTCCTGCAAAGTAAAAGATTAGGATGTCAAGTTAAGTGTTGTGGTATTAGTTACAGAAATATTTAAGCAATGGGCAAACAGCTTTTCCATTTTTATTATAATGGGACTAAATGCATTATGTCTGCAAATCATCATCTCACAACTAAGTCACCATATTGGCACTGAGTTTTAAAACAACATTTATTTACCTCTTTGCTAGAAACAATAGTGACAAAAAAAAAACCTCAGTTACGCTTTTAATTAACTAATATATAAAAAAATGGAGCAGCAATTAGAGAAGACACGGCAAACCAACCTGCCGGCCCACCCTGTCCGGCGGCGGCCACAAAGCATCATCTTCTTTTGTGATTTCGCTGTCGTCAATTATTCTCTTCAGCTCCTCCATCACGCTCTTGTGTACGTACGCCTGGAAACGACACCCGAGCGTGAAACCCCACGCGCGCGGCCGGGCGCAGCCCGCCGGGCCGGCCTCGCCGCCTCACCTCCTTCCTGATCATGACATCGTTCTTGTAGTTGCTGTTGTTGGCGTAGCGCAGCTTCCCTGCGGAGAGCGGGACACGCGTTACCCCGGCGGCCCCCACCTCCTCCTCCTCCCGGGAGCGGG
>VXAA01007048.1:326844-344404 GCA_013399115.1 Anseranas semipalmata
AAAAAAAAAAAGTGACCTGATTTGAATAACAAAGTAGTTATATACTCAATAAATAAACTTTCGTTTTCCAATACATGAAAATAAAAAGAATATGGGCATATGTCTAAGACACAACTCTGTTGAAATGTGTGCGTTCCTGTATTTGTGATGAGTAATGATACTTAATTATTATGTGAAAGTTTTGTGGACCCTAAATAGTTTTGTTAAAATTTGTCCTGTTCACTCACAGTTTTTTTTTTCTTTCAAATCAAACCAAATGCATATTAAGGCTTCAGTAATCTATACTCTATCAAGTCCTTCTGAAACCTCTCTTTTTTGCTAGTATCTCTAGCAATTTCCTGGTGTGAAACGTGTACTAGTCACACAGCTTTTAAGTGCTCAGACTAAATTTCAGCCTCTTTTCTGTAGTTAGAAGTTAGTAGAATGACATCTTCAGAGTTCTGCCAGGTGTCATTACAAAACTGAAGACATCAGGCCATCTTTTGAAGTCAGCCGTTCATCCAGGTAATGGTGGTTGCAGAGCAATGATACAATGTGCTATCACGGATTTTCTGTGCTTATTTAGAGGACTCTGAATTCTTCCTGTCTTGTTGATCTATAGATGGTTTCTTGATTTTTCACTGAAGGGACTGAGATAGTAATTCATTGTTTCTTAGACTTCCTTCAACTTTAGATTTGGTGAATTATATTAATCTGTGTGTTTGCATGTGTATCTGTTTGGGTTGGTTGTTCTTTTTTTTTTTCCTCTTTTTTTTTTCTTTTTTCCCCTAAGTGTCCTATGGGAAATTAGCTCAAGACAGATATGCTCCAGTTCTGCTTGTAAGATAAAAATATTTTAAATCATGTTTCTCATATTCCCAAATAGTTATTGTCATCCAAAGTTTGTAAATTTGTTCACCACTATGAATGGAAACAAATTCTACCAAATTAAGTAAGAATTTACTTGATTCTAAAGAGTTCTAATCCCTTTTTACAGAAGTTCAAACTGTGAGGCACACAGCAAAGGAAAGCTGGGCTGTGAACTACTCATAATTTATAATCCTAATTTTTTCATTCAGTGGTATTTCTGGGGAGTTTAAAGTATCCAGAGGAGAATGGGTTTGATGTGTTCCTGAAGAAACATGGTGGCAGTGAAAATGCTTCAACTGATCGTGAGCGAACAGTTTTCCACTTTGATATCCAGCAGCAATATTTCAAAGCAGCACTTGATAGGTAATGTGATCACATCAAATAATTCATTACTTAGATTGAAATACATTATAGCAGTGTGTATTTGCCTAAAGAAACTGAGTTAGACGTTTCTATTTCCTTGTTTTGGTCAGATTTAAGAGAGTCTGAACTTCTGAACATCTTCTTAGGGGTTAATTCTTCTGAACATCTTAGGATTAATTATTGTCATTATTAATTTATTAAATTTCTCAGTTACACAGTGGAGAAATACTCTGAGAATCTTCTTGCAGTCTGTTCCCTTTAAATTTAAGCTTACTTAGGTTGCTGGGGAGCAATGAGTTCTGTGCGAGAAAGTCTTCCTGATGTAAAGGTTGCCTCTATTCAGGCTATATCATTGCTAGTATCTCTTGTATGTTGGAAGCAATAATGTTTCTCTCTTTCCAGCAGGCAAAAGGAAGAAATTACCATTTTTCTTTCTGCTTTAGATGGGCACAGTTTTTCATTCATCCATTAATGATCAGGGATGCAATAGATCGTGAGGTTGAAGCTATTGACAACGGTAAGAGTAATATAATTGTAATCTCTCTTATCTTGAGATTCTCAGCCTGAAGTTCCTGAGTACAGCGTTTAACCAGTATGCTTTCATATTCAATGTTATGAATTCTCATTTATGTTAAATATTTATGTTTAGAACTTCACTTCAGAAGTAACTTGTATTTAAATTTTGGGTCAGTGGAATTTTATGTTTTCCCTGAACTTCTTTGAGCCTTCCTCATATCCATACTTTTGTGGTAAACGACACTTAAAGTGTGTCGTTAAGGATCATGGGATATGAGTGCAGAGCAGTAAGGGTAAATAGTAACATTGCAGGGATGACAGCCTTCCTGAAAGCAATATTATATTCTGTTAGAAAATCAGAATTACCGTTTGTTTTGAATTAAGGCGAACTTACTCCACAGACCTCAGAAGGAGTTAATGAAACAAGACAGAAGTTTGGCAAACTGAAGTAACATTAAGTTAAAGGTGTTCGCTACTGAAATTGTAAAAGTTTTTTTTGAGGTTTCACAATATATGAAGAGAGGCTGAAGTGTGTCAGTTTTAAAATAAATGTTAAATCACTCTTCTTCTTGTATTTTACATTACAGTAAGGAATACTGAAAATATTAAATCTGGCCAGATTTGACTGGGAGATATATTTGACTTCAGAACATACACGAGTCTTTTCTGTTCGCAGCTGAGATGCTAGGAGGCAAAGGCAGAGCTGTCATAAAAAGCTGATCTGGACAAGGAAGTTAGAATATGTGCTTTGCCTGGATTTAAGTCGAGTTTACTTCAATTTAGCTCTCATGGTGAGGTGACTGTCATATGTAAAAGATATTCACATACTACACTCATTCCTGTTTAACAAAACCTGATGTTACACTAATTCAGTTAAATGATTTTTTGTAAGCCTTACAGACTACTCAGTTTTACAGGTTCCTAACATTCAGTCTCTTTGGTTGCCATATTCCCACTGGAGTAGTTATGGTAAGTAAGACTTTGGCTTCTGTGAATCAAAAAAAAGTAAGTAGTACTTAGACTGTTCTACATATTTGTCCTAAGTATTTTGCAGAAAATGTTGGTAGTCCTTTTTTCCTGTTAGTAAATTGGAGTGGAAGTCTCTCATAGCATTTAAGGATCAAACGCTTAAATGTGTCTTTATTCCTTTTCTTCTTCCTAAGTTTTTCCATGTAAAGAAGATCTAATGTGTTTATATTGCTTTATTCTCTTATTAGCTATCCACTTTTAACACTTGCAGGAAGTTGATGCAGTTTATTGGTTTTCTCTGTACACAGTATGAAGCACTTTCAGGGCCACACCATGTACTGTGTGAATCTTTGTTAAAAGTGTGTTGTCCTTTTATAGGAATATTGCCTTGAAACCAATGACAATACAGTTCTAATTCTTTAACAGAGTACCAGCTAGCAAAGCCTTCTGATGCAAACAGATGGGAACTACTACTAGGAAGCCTTGCCAGACCTGGGCATCCAATGAGAAAGTTTTTCTGGGGTAAGTTCTGTCTAAATAACTGGGACAAAGGCACACCTGTCCTGCTGGGCTTAGTAGCTTGGGCTATTGAATCAAAGGTCCCCATATCTTTTCCATCACAATAAAACTCCCTGTCATTCGGTCACTTATGGAACCTTTTTGGTAAAATTTTTGAGTTCTTCTCCAGTCTTCTCACAATTTATCTGTCTTAGATAGTAACCAAAGTGTATTCATTCAAGAAAAGAGTATTCTTTTGGAATGTCAAGGGGTTCTTTATAATTAAAATAAGTAGTTAAAAATTACTGATTTCTTAACCAGTCTTTCACGGGTTTAGCCAGACTCTTGATAGTAGCTATATAAATGTGAAAAAGGATTTTTTTTTTTTGGNGGGGGAAGCTGAATATTCACAGTTGCATTTTTTATGCTGACCAGATTTCCATTTATTTTACTGAATTTCCATTCTACAAAATATCTGAAGGTTAGCCCTTGAGTAGAAGAGTCCTACCAGTACAGACATAGCTAACTGATTGCTTTCTTAACATTTGCAGGTAATGCAGAGACGTTAAAACATGAGCCTAAAAAAAGTAACATTGATATTTATACCAGGTTGAAGGATTTTTGGCAGAACTATTATTCTGCTTCTTATATGAACTTGGTTGTTCAATCTAAAGGTAATACTAGATATAAGCTTCGTATGTTCTTCCTAAGTAATGTCTGGTGTGACTTCAGGCTCAGAGTTTTTTTCTGAGAGAATGACTCTAACGTAATTGTCTAAATTGTTTTATAAACCTTTTTTGGGAATACCAGTGCTTAATGCAGTGTTGTTTAATTTATTGTGTTGGAATGAAAATCAAACCAGAATGTAAGTTATCCTGAGAACTGGCATTTAAGTTTATGTGGGAGGTGGGAACCATCTGAGTTCTGTAAAATAATTTTAATATATTTTATGATGAGAGCATTTTCTGGGTGAGATAAAAAACGTTTTTTGCTGTGTGGGTATTAGTTTTTTTGTCTTCTTAAAATAAATGTCCCATTTGATGGCATTACAATAGATAGCATATTGCTACCACACCGGGTTATCTTGACACATTATCGAAAGTCATGAAAAGTGTATTGAAAGTACACTTGTATGCATTGGCTTAAGGTTGTATTTGTGAAAGACAGAAATGTAGATTGTAGTTCTATTCCTTCTGCTAAAAGCATATACAAGAAGTGACTGTTCTGTCTCTGAAGACAGTATCTGTATAAATATACACATTTTTGGCATTATTACTTTAGGTATTACTTAGGTATAGAAGGACTGTAGTATAAGAATATGTATATCAAATCTTGATATTGATACTGATTATAAATCAGTACTGATTTATATATATTTTTAAAGATGTATTATATATTTATTTAAATACAAAATAATAAATATAAATATATAATATAATATAAATATAAAATAATAATATATTTGCTTATGCATATATTTATATATTTATTTTATTTTATTTATATGTATATATTTATTACCTTGATATGTGTATATTTTAAGAGGAGCAAAATTTACATGATTTTCATTTCTGACCTGTGGAGAACAAGTACGTATGGGTCTTGGTGAAGCTGGAGAAATCAGATGAACATGCTCTGAATATTTCCATTTGGTTCTTTCTTGTGTCAATGAATGTGGCAGAAAGCTCTAATCATCCTGCTTTAGATCCTTAATTTAACATAGTTTTAAGTTTGCAAAGATTTATGAATTGCTTTTATTTTCCTGAAAACCTGCTTATGCCCTTTGAAAAGTTGTATTTCTGCTTTTTTTTTTCTCTTCACTAGAAACTTTGAACACTTTGGAGAACTGGGTGACAGAAATTTTCTCACAGATTCCAAATAAGTGAGATTCTTTTCTGATATTTCTCATGTCTGTAAGTCGTGATACTAGGTTCTAAGCATGCAAAATTTTATGCAGTTGCTTTTCCTTGTATCTACAGATACTTTAATTCTTACTGATTGCCTTATCAAAGAAACTATTTTCACTGACTAATTTAAGACAACATCATCTTTGGAAGTTAGTAAATTCATGATTTGTTTCTTTAAAATGTATATGATAGCATTTAATATGTTCCATGGTATGGATCTTGCCTTTACATGTAGATCACTGTTACACCTCTGCTACTTCTTTAGTTACTGGGAAAAGAACTATATTCTAATTTTGAAGAATATTAATTCATATGCCTCTGCATTGTGTGAAAGATAATTAGTAACAAAGTATAGCTGAGTCAGCATTTTGTTGTGGCTGTTAGAGACAAACTGGCTATGGGTTTCTATGTTAATTCAATATGAAACTATGCATCATAATATGCTATTTAGAAAAGACATCTCTTTTTGTATCTGGAAGTTGCAATATGAATAAGTTGTATCCACTTCATTAAAAATACAGCACTGTAAGAAGTAACATCTACTATTTTAGTGCCAAGTAAAATGACCTTAGTACCTTAACTCAGAGAGTTTTCCCTGCTGTGCTATGCCACTGTTGCCAGCTATTGACTAAAAGACTTTCTTTGCAAACACACATCCTTGCTTACAAGACAATACTTGCTAAAAATGACCAAGTAAACAAAAATGCGGTGTATTGACATCCATATTAGAAGAAAAAATCCGTAGTCTAGCATGGACTCAGAGGTATTAATGAGTGAAAAGGGGAAAGATTAATGAATCAAAAAAAAAAAAAAAGACTGGAAGGGTCTGTCAGGAGTTGCCTAGTTCATCCCTCTGCCTTCAGATAACATCAGCTATATCTCATGTGAATCTTTTTTGTGAATTTTAATGAAACCTTTTGATTTTGATTGATTTTTTGATTGACTGCTTTTTTATAGGTGTTTTGTGTGTGTGTGTGTGGCAAATGCAAGTTCATGACATAATTTACTTTTGCATTTGAAAAGTGAATTTGTTTGGTTCTAACCTTTTTAATATGGTTGTGTTAGATGTTGGAGTGTAGTCCATTATATTAGAATTGCTAGCCTTGAAGAGTAACAGGGATGTGGTACAAATGAATCCACCTCATTATATTTTATTTCCACAAATAAATTAAGACATTAAATATTACTTATTTAAATAGTTTTTTCTCGTGGTAGAACTATTGCTTCAACTTACACAAAATATTATTTGCTCTTATTTAAAAATAGATGTGTGTAATTTCTCAGTTCAAAATCTTACATATATTTAAAAAGGCTAACTGTAACATGTGGAAGCTTGTTTCCAGTGGTTTATTCTGAGATATAGAAAGAATCTGGCATATCTTGACTGAAATTAGCCTTTGTGAATTGTCCTCTAGGTAGTTCCCACAAAATGTTGGTGCTACACTACATAAGAGGTATCTTACATCAATGAACGTTTCAAGCTCTTCAGTTAGAAATTAGCTAAGGGCTTTATTCTATTCACATATTTCTGTGGAAGCTGATTTTGTTTATACAAATCTGCCAAACTGTTTGAAGGTTCCCCCAAATGGCAGGGAGAAAGGTATTTAATTATCCTTTAGCCCACAGCCTTCCTGGGGGAGGGTTATGTCTATACATAAGCTCTACATCTGACATAGTCAAAGGAGTGTTGAACTTACTACCTCTTTAATTGGAATGTCCAAATTCTGATCCATGTCACTTGAAAGGACATTTTAGTTCTGTCAAACAGTTCAAGATGATACTTCAAAGTTGGGCTACTAAGCAGCTACTGCTTGCTTCCATGTGGCCTTGCTTTGTGTTCAATAAACACTGTGCTATTTTTTTTTTCTTTTTTTTGAAGTGGTTTACCGAAACCAAGCTTTGATCATCTGACAGACCCTTTTGA
The DNA here is from genome assembly GCA_013399115.1 of Anseranas semipalmata. Taxonomy (NCBI): domain Eukaryota; kingdom Metazoa; phylum Chordata; class Aves; order Anseriformes; family Anseranatidae; genus Anseranas; species Anseranas semipalmata. The sequence goes on from VXAA01007048.1 coordinate 333,871, forward strand.
CACACCAGAATTTCACAAACTTTATAGAGGTGAGAGACCTGGGACAGTGCATACATAACAGAAACTATGTGTGTGTCTACATACCTTTTAATTGTTTTGTATTTCCTTTTTTCTCATGCTTGTCTTCTCCTCTAAATAACTCTGGTTCTTCCAACATGTTTGATTCTGATATTTGGTTCTTTCCTTTTCTGTAATTCTGTAAGAAGGAAACTAGTCTAGTAGGTCAGCAAACCCAAACATAAGGCTTCATTAGCAAACAGGTAGGGAGAGCTCTGGTATGTCCTGTCTTCTTACAGAAAACTGCCAGACCTTCCTCGTTCCCTGCATGCATCAGATTTTCTGATGTCTACAACCATTTGAAGACTTGTTTCAAGAAAAATACATTGCTTTTGTCATGCATTGATAATAGTACCTTCAAGCAGTCTTTGGTCTGCTGGATGCAAAAGTACCAACCATTGCCTGTGCAATCCTTATTTGTAAAACCTTTGTATAATTTTCAGGGTTCCCTAGCAAGAAGCAGGCAAAGGCTCAACTTTCAAGAGAGCCCTTGCAGAGAGACTTTATGTGCAGGCAATGAGTTGAATTGATTCAGGGTTGCCATAGCAACCTTTTCTTCTGTATCCAGAAAAAGATTGCTTTATCAGTAAACATACCCTTTCACAATACCCATCCTTCACTTTTGTTCAGGGGTCTCATATTTATTAGGAGCAATAGATAGGCAGGCCCTCAGAGTAGCAGTGTCTTAGGCCCTCTTGTTGCTCACTAACGCTCTTTCTCCCTCATCTAAAAGTATACCAGTATTTATTTTCTCCATAGTTTTTTTTTCTCTACAGTTTTTGGCGAAAGACTGCCCCTTCCATACTGCATAAGGGCACATAACTTCAGATTCTGGCTTTTGAGCACTATTATTTTATAGCTACCTAATACACTTCTCGGTCCTGCTACTCTCCAGTACTCTTTCCCTGATTACAAAGGATTCTTGGTCACCTTTTGCAAGAGCCTGCTTTGTTGTGCATAACTGCTCTCCTGCCCCTAGGAGCTGTCAAATTGGTTCTGTTTCATGTCACTGGCAATTTCTCAGTGATAAAAGAGAAAATAGGAGGATGGAAACCCAAACTGAGATGAAAATGATGATATTGACTTTAATAAACTAACCCCCTTCCAGAAGTGAGAGAGTTATTTCTCTGCATATAGATCTCATAATAAAGTGATTTGACTCTCTCACAGAAAATTATTCTTTATTCGCAGAAAGTCAGGATTACTGTGACTGTTAGTCTATCCTATTAAAGCATGGGATAGTGGATAAGCTGTACCTTTTTGACAACAGTTTAACAGAGTGGTGGATGGCAGCTTAATGAATTAGTGTATGTATTTTTATATATTTCCACATACGCAAGTGCATATGCATAGTTTTTTCTACATCAGACAAAATATCTTGCTAACAGATAGTTCTTGGGATTAAAAGTATTGGAAATAATAATACATTTCTATTTTCAATGAATAAACGTATTTTACAGTTATCCCAGTTGGGAACATCCATCTGTTGAATATTACTTGGGCACTGCCCCCACAAGAGAGAAATTACAGGTAAATGATGTTTAGACTACCATTACATTAATTATGTAATTATCATTAATTTACATTATATTTTGATTTTGTGCTGTTTATAAAACAGTTTGTGTAGGGAATCCAGTAAATAATTAAGAACTCATTACTCTATTTTGTGGTATTACCACAAAATTTTTAGGTAATATTTTAGGTAATATTTTATTAAAAAATATTTTAGGTAATATATTTCATGCTTTTGGTGCTTTGAGAATAGTGTACAAAATAGTATGCAGTATTAGGTAAAATATCTCAATGTTAACATAATAAATTTACTATCCCATAGACATACGATCTCACTTAACACTTCATTGTACAGGACATGAACTGATACTTGTGTGTTGTAGGATCTCAGAGGAGATACGGGACTGGTTTGGATGTTTACTTTTTGTTATATGCTGTAAGAGGCTTATAATTTTTCTTCTATAATTCAGTTATCTTTCTGCACTTTGCTATCCTTGGACAAAAGAGAAAACCTGTGGGTTTTTTTGTTTGTTTGTTTTGGAACCAAAGATTATGTGGGTTTTAGTCACCTTTAATAAAGATACTAGTAAAGATACTACTTTTCTGAAGTATATTGGAGACACTTCCATTTATTATTTCTTCATTTTATTATTTCTTCCACTGAGAAGTGCTAGGAAGTATATCAATAAAGGGCTTAGTGTGTGGCACAATATGACACCTGCAGTGTATGTGTCTGAATCACCTCCGGTGGCATTCAAAACCAGAGTTAGGGGTCTAGGTTCTCTCTAGGTTCCCTGCCTAGCAGGGTGATCCAAAGGACTTCTACCCAACTAACACAGAGATAGTCAACAGGAACTACAAAGCAAACTGAGCATCTGAGATCTTAGCTCCCTGGAGGTTATGTACCCAAACTGCGACAGCAAGTGAGATCTTTCGTGCAGCTCCAAATCTCGAGTCTGGAAACTATTAGTGATGACTGGCACTAGAAGTTCTCTATCAAAGAAAAGTGAAATGCTCATTCTTTTCAAATTGTGACAGGAAGGGGGTGTTTGCCTACATTTCATGTAAAACTCACTTAAGCTAACAGCTGGGAGACTTGTTTCCTCTCCACATCGAGGGGATTAAAGCTGACATCTTGCTTCTCTTGGGAGAGTACCCAGCAGCTATGTAAACTGAGAAGGGAACACTGTCCGTGCTTCCTGTGGAAGTGGAGTTACTGTGACTGGGGAAAAAAAAAGTACAGTTGAGATAGCAGTACATCATAAATATCAGTAGAGGATGTCTTTGTTGGTCGGACGTTAGAATGCTACGCTAGGAGCAGGAAGATGTTGGTTCTAGTTCCTACACCATGGAGAGTTGTGCAGTTTATATAGAAAGTAAATCATGAATATGCTAGAGAGCAGAGCTGAAACATTCCATTCTTCTCTTCCTCTGTATGGGTCTGAAAAACCTCCCAACAAACTGCTGATGCATATATAAGGCTTTTTTTTTTTTTTTTTTTACCTGTCAGTCAGATCAGTTTCTGGTTGGGACTTAAGCTCCCTCTTGCTTCTCAGTCCTGGTGGGTACCTGGGCACTGAGCTGCCCAGACAATTTGACAGTCTGAAACAATTTCAGGTACTGATGGTCAAAAAGGAAGGTGCCAGGGAAGTTTATGTGCTTCTGGGATTATCTGACTGTTGACAGACTTATTACATTGCTTTATTTGACTTAGAACCATAGGTGTTATTAAGTCTTGGTTTTTGGGCCCGTATCATTTGTTTTGATTTCACATAAGCTTGTTGAAATGATTGTTCTGTAGTGAGAGAGAGAATAACACATCAGGATTCTATGTGTTCATTAAATATAATGGTTAACTTTTAGAAGTGTCATTAATTTTCAATACAGTCACTGTATTCTATCAGGTTTTCTTTTATAATTTGAAATAGACAAACTGCCATTTTTATAGTATTTCAGTTTCTGTGGTATGTGGAGAGGAGGTATTTATAGCTACATTTATAGGGTCTATGTATAAAAAAAGTCTGTTTTACCTATTATTTGATTTTTACAAATTTTAATCCAGTTAAGATTTTTTTCTTTTGGCATTGTAACTGTTACATAAACATTTTTCTAGGGTAAAGCCACTGCGCTATATCTCCTGGCTGGTAGGACATGAAGGCAAAGGCAGCATTCTTTCTTTTCTTAGGAAAAAGTATGTATTTTGTTTCTTTAAAGTGTACAATGGGGAAAGCAATATAATTTGCCAAGTTTTAAGCAATGTCCATAGTTCCTTTTAAATTTTACCCTTACCATGGGATTTAAGTGATGCAAAACACTTGTTTAAGGTATGATACGTGTTTTTACGTCTAAAAACAAGAGTTATAACAGGAAGATTTTCTGACTTTATTAACATATACATGAGTATATGTTGCTCTTGTTCTAAATGAAAAATATATATTTAATATTGTGATATGCTGAATATATTCTGGAAGGATGCCTGCCTTTCAGTTTTTTAATTTGAAAGAATCTGACATTGTAGAGTCAGAGTCATTGTAGAGAAACATCTCTTTGGCTTAGAAAATTGGGATTAAATTTTAAAGCGGCTTTCGCTGAACTGAGATAAACTTCAACAATGAGATGATACTTCAGGGAAGTTTTTAACTGGAGTAATTAATACTGGATTTAACTATTCAATAGGCTTTGGGCTGTCACCTTATGTGGAGGAAATGCTGAGACAGGATTTGAACAGAACTCCACTTATTCTATCTTCAGGATTTCTATTACTTTGACTAGTGAAGGTTATGAGCATTTCTATGAGGTAAATTTCATTGTAATTTCAATATCTTGCCATTTTGCCATGCCCAGATTTCAAAAGAAGCTACTTGTTTGTCTACCTTCAGGTTGCACATGTTGTATTCCAGTATATGAAAATGTTGCAGAAAGTGGGCCCAGATAAAAGGTAACTCTTGAATCCAGTGTGTTATCATAAGACCAGTAGAAAAAAAGATTAATGAAGAATGTAATCTTGTATGTGGCTATCCTAGTCCACTTAGGTGTGTATTACTTAAATACCAAGGAACACCCTTGTCCTCATGTCCTCTGTCAGCTACAGCTCTTTCATCTTCCATGTTCTGCTAGAGATTAGCTTCCAATGTGACTGAACTTAAAACTATTGACTCAACTTCGCCAGCCAACAGGGATCAGATTAACTTCAAAAGTTTAAAGAAAGAGCTGTTGCCAATGTAGCTCATTTAGATAAAAAATGAAAAGGAGCATCTAGGGCAAGTAGCTTGAAACACAGCAGAGGAATGAAGAGGTGCCTCCAGTGACTTTGGAGGACAGTAATCTTTTCAGCTGATATAGCTGCATCTGAAAGGATCTTTTCCTGTATTTTGATAGCATTTCATATTAAAATTACCTTAGTTGGAAATCCAAACTAATAACTGAAAATTACATTTGCAAGGGTTTTGTTAAAGTCTTCCCTAAGTATTGCAATCTGAGAGTGAGCTCAGACATTTGCAGTCAGGCAGCAGATATAACATGGAACTGGAATTACGAGTTTTCAGTTCTTGTTTCTGGTTCTCCCATTATGTTTTCCATTTAACAATTTAACTGTTACTTCTCTGAAAAAAAAGGGAGGAGGCTACTAATTTGTAGGACTAATGAGATTTGAAAAATCTTACATTTTTTGAGCGTTCAGACTGAATGGAGTATCTGCATATTTCTATTATACTGCATTTTTCCCTCATGATATCTTAAGAAAGTATACAATTGAGGTATGTTACTTTTCGACTCAAATATTTAGTATTGTGCCTAGAAATGTTCTTTTATTTGTCTCTAAAGAAATGTAACAGGATAATGAATGTAAGTTTTTCACTCACAGAATTTGGAAAGAGATCCAGAAGATAAATGACAATGAATTTTCTTTCCAGGATCAGGTACTTAGCTCTTCTTCATCTGTTATGTATAAGAATTATTAACTCTGAGACACATTTTTTTTCATTCTGTAACTTTAGACTTTTACTGTGTGCTCTCTTACAGTTAATGGAATTAGAATTTTCCACTTAAAGACATGTTGGAAGAAAGATTACTTCTTGAACAGAAATGCATCACATTTTAAATAGAAAAAATGATAGCCTTTATGACTTTTAAAGCTATCCTATTAAAAGACGCCTCATAATGCATCTTGAATATTCTAAAATACTTTCCAAGAGGGATCTTACTCTTGTGGGGTTCTGTTTCTCCCCATTTCATTTCTAGTTTTAAGGTTTTAAGATTCTCGTGGTGGGAAACCTTCAACAATGTCTCTACAGAATACCTACAAAACACTTAGGTATCTTGAATGTATGTCGATATTTTCACGTGTTGGAAGCAGTTGGCACTGCTTTGGAGAGCTTGCAGAATATTAATGCTCTTTTAAATTTCATGAGTGTCCCGTCATAGATCTTAATTTTCCTAGCTGGGGTTGTAATTGTCGTAAAAGAACTAACTGTCTTGACTGTACCCTTTCACAGAGTTAGTTTAGCTAGTAGTACTGTAAGTGTGTGTCCAGTCCAGTGAGGAAATTTGTCTTATGCAGTCATATCTTCTGAGCACACACATGCATCTATATTATCTTCTGTCTGGTTTTCCTCTCCTCCATGCTGATGCCTTCAGTAACTTTTGCATTTTGCCAGTTTACCTAAATTTTACTGTGGACTGTAAAAATTGTAAGTGTATATATATTAATATACATATCATATATAATATATTATATATATCTTATATATAATTTCACGAACTTCTTGAAACTGGAGAGACTCTAGTGCTGCTCTCTATATGGAAAAATGACTCCTATCCAGGACTGAGGAATCCATAGGAAATCATGCTTTACTGGTTTTACTGTTCACTGAGATTTTAAATTTGTTCTACGGATGTCTCTCAGATGTTTTTTCCACTGTTGTGGAAGAATTTGAATGGCATGATTATCTCTGTCTTAGTTATCCAATGAAGATCTTAAAGAGCTTTTAACCAGTGAAATTTCATGTCCCCTTCTGTAGGATGTACTCTACCTTGTGATCTTTGGAAGAATATGGTCTTCAGACCTTGTTTAGTGTGCTAGACTGATTTTCTGGTCCATTCTTGTGTGAGTGCATGTTTCTTTCCACAAGTAGAAGTCTTCTCCTCTTCAAAGCCTTCTATAAATTTATTGTTTCTTTACTGAGACACACACTCTTTACTGAGTGTCTGTGTGGTTCCTTGCTCAGAGTACTAATCCTGACTGATGATTTTAAATGTTCCTGCAATATGGATTATTAAATTTTGAAATGGAAATCTTTTCCAAAAATTACACTTTAATTTTTTATTGACTTTTTGCTGAACCAATGAATCCAATTCTAGAATTATTTTAACATATGGAACATCTTTCTAGTGAGTAATTGATGTGCTTATTTTAGGATGAAATAGGTGGTTTATTTCTCTCAATTTTCATGCTGAAAATCGAAGCTGATCAGGCTCGTAAAGGTTCTGAGTTTTTCTCAGAATTAAGATTTCAGTCAGACCTGAAAATTACAATGGCATTGTTTTTTCTTCAGATACTATTTTTCATCTGTCACGGGATTCATGGGTGCATCCTGAATCCGACCTTTTTTTTATAGTAGTCTCGGTATGTGCATGTATGTTATCTTACTTTGACTAGTGTGGTTAGTCAGCAAGTACGGCTCACTTGAACTGTCTTTCCCTTATCAGCATTATTGTATATACTTTCCTTAACCTCTTGATATCTGTTCTATTTATTGAAATTCATGTTTAGACCTCTGAAATATGAGCAAATACCAACTTTCTTGGCATCATAAAAAATCTGTCTGTGAAGCCTTGTTGGACAACTTGACTTTCTGTAATGGTCCCAAGCACAGATGTTAATGTTGTTGCTGTGACGTGCTGCTTTGAGGGGAAAGCACATTTTTCAAGTAAGCATGTTTCAGCAGTGGGAATAAACTCTGGCTTGGGATCTTGGCAGTTCTGGTACAAGTGTTTGTGTTTTTAAAAGTCATGCAAAAAGATTCTGAAAGCTCTTGGATTTATATGTGCACCAGGAGATGGAGAATAGTAAGGAAGCGTTCATAACACATTTGGAGGGTCTGAAAAAATGAAACTTACTTTTTGTGGCACCCATTTGCTTTCTTCTTCAGAGATCTACTAGAATTTTGGTCATGGGAAGGTGGGGAACATATAGTGGGGGAGAAGTGCTCTCCCAACTGATAACCTCCCCCTAGTGTTCTCAAAAACGGAGTGGAAAGTGCAGGAGAGTTGTATCTCCAATCGATGACATTTTTCCACTATCTGAGCTGTCACCGGTGTATATTTCCTAAGTAGAAGTTTGCGGAGTCCTTCTCAAAGAACCCCCAGTTATCAGTAAATAACCATAAAGTAACCTTCATTTCTCATTCAAGGCCAAAGATAAACATAGTTAAAACAAGTGTCTCTGTGTGTTGATATTTAATCACCCTCAAATCCTTCTCTTTTAAATGTAAAGAAATGTTCTCAGCAGGATCAGGCTATGGGAATGCTATTTTAGTGACACAGATTGTATGAAGTGGTTGGTTTTATTGCTTGTCCTTGCAACAAGGCAGGTGCATGTACAGGTGCATGTATTTGAGAGACCTGTATGACATATCCACACACCTTAGTGCAGCTCATCTGAGGGAATGTAGTGTGCAACGCTGATGTGAAGGATAATACTGATGGTAATTAAATAAAGGGGAGATGGTTTTATCTGTGTCATGGAGCTAGTCTACATAGCTGGACAAATGCAAAAATGTTTGTCTTTTACTTTCTCTATTTGTTAGAAGTTGTCATAACCTCATACAAGTTAATTTGTATTTTTTTGTTTAGCACATAGTAGCATATCATTCTTTTCTTCATATGGACATATCTGTAATCAAGTAATCTTTTTTCTTTCTTTTTTTTTTTTTTATGAAAACCTCAGATAGAAACGTGTTTTGAATATGATCCTAACTACATGGGCAGAAAATGATCTTGTTTTAGAAATTTTTCTTTGATTTGTTGTAGGGGTGGCTGCTTCATGTAGTGGACAAACAAAGTTAGAAAAGCTCTATATAGCCCCAAAAATATAAAGTAAATTGATGTTTTAGTTATTAATGACATGAAACAAAATTTTATTCATTTTCCAGGCTGACCCAATCAATTATGTTGAAAATATTTGTGAAAACATGCATCTTTTCTGTAAGCAGGACTTTCTGACAGGAGATCAACTTCTGTTTGACTACAGACCTGAAGTGAGTGGGTGCACAACTTTGAATATACCTAAGATATAGAAAGATTTAGTGTATTGAGAGTATTGAGTGAAATTGAAGGATTTTGACTAAGTAATTTGTGTGTGTGTGTTTGAAGTTTAATTAAGTTTCTTCATTATTGATATAGGTAATTGCTGATGTCCTTGACCTGCTCTGCCCTCAGAGAGCCAATCTTTGTCTGTTGTCTACCGACAATGAGGGAAAATGCACTCTAAAGGAGAGATGGTTTGAGACGCAGTACAGTGTAGAAGGTAAAAGCCTTTGAAGAATGTATTTATTTATTTATTTTTAAATGCAAATTAAAGCTATTAGAAAGGTAAAAGAGTAATGCCTAATAACACATATCTAGATATGGGAGAAAGAAATTTGACTAGTCAGCCTGTATGATTTCTAAATGAGTTTTAATTGCTAACCTGACTATATGAGTGTTGCAAGGGGGTTGGGTGTTTTTGTGGAAGTTCAGTAGCAATTCTCCTTTACATTTTTGTAGTAGATTAGCCTACCTAACCTTAGGGGCCAGGGATCTTCTAAATGGGAGAACAGAAGTTTCTGCTTAAGTAAATAAGTAAAGAGATGAAAACACAAGCAGTGCATGTAGCAGAATTTTTTGGTAACTAAGAATGATAATGCATATGATTTTGATTTATGTCCAAACTAATTTACTTCAAAGTTTGTTTCAAAATGAATTTTAAAAGTGGCTTCATGTGCTTCACAGACATTGAGCAATTCTGGGCTTTTCTGTGGGCCTTTGACTTTGAGTTAAATCCGGACTTGCACCCTCCAGAAGAAAATGAATATCTAGGTGAGACACCAGTACCTGATTGAATTCTGTCATTGTTTTCTTCCCTAGCTTGTTCTGCATGATAGTAGGTGATGTCTGAAAAATGGTCTGTGCATTTTCAGTATTTCTCCTGCTATAGAAAGATGTTTATTTGTGTTAAATTTTGGTAAAGTTTTTTACAAATTTATTAAATCAAATTCTATCTGACATTGTTTCTTTACTGTATTTTAAGGCAGTGTAGGCCTTTTATTCCCAAAGATATATTGTCCCTTTAAGTGAGTCCACTGTGTTTTTATTTTTTTTTTTTCATTTTCTATCAAATTCTGTCTGAGATTGTTTCTGTACGGTATTTTTAAGGCAAAGTGAATTAAACAGTCTTAATGCATTGAGAATAATCTATAAGCAGCTAGAGAAATCTGAGGTTGGTTTATTGTTTTTGGCTAGCCACACTGTTTTAGAAAACACAACCAGAAGGAATACTAGCATTATTTTGAATAATAGTCCATTTGCACTTTGCTTGAAGATTGGGATATGGGTCAAAGCATTGCTGTGCGGCCTAATTAACTATTTCTGTGTCCGAAGAGTTGTATAAAACTTAATATAATATAAGGGCATAGAAGAGAGAGAAAATTCTGTTTTAGAAAATAGCATACTTGGATGGTGGATCTGAAGTGTAACAAGCTGTGTGTTGTGTTTCTATGTTAGCCACTGATTTCTCCCTAAAGGCACCTGATTTCCCCAAGATAGATTATCCAGTGAAAGTTCTGAATACACCACAGGGATGCATGTGGTACAGGAAGGACAATAAATTCAGGAAACCTAAAGGTAACTAGCATATTAACAAATGTGCAAAAACCTTCTCTCCAGGTTCCTGTAAACATTGTATGGCCTCTCCCTCCCTCCCCCCCCC